>JAJTUV010001195.1:0-272500 GCA_021653895.1 Mastomys natalensis | reverse complement strand
CTGGTTTTCTTTAAGTAGCCAAATCAAATAAAAAATAAAAATGAGATAAATAAAAATGTAATTTTGGGAGAGCTGGGGAGATAGCTCAGTTGCTAAGGTGCTTGCTGCTCAAGCATGAGACCTGAGTTGAGTTCCAGCACTGTGGGGGAAAGCTGGGTGCAGTGAACCACACTCCTGTCATCCTGATGCTGGGGAGATTGGAGATCCTTGGAGTTTATGCTTACCCAGCCTAGTTAAATTGGTGAGTTCCAGGTTCAATGAGGGAGCTCATCTTAAATAATAAAGAGTAGGGAATTGGAGAAGATACCCCATGTTGACCCCGGTTCTCCATGTGTCTGTACACATGTGCATGTGTACCCTGCATTTAAACATGTGCACAGAGACATACAAGTTATGTTCCTGAGGCTTAGTGAGGTACAGGACAGAGGTGGGTTGGAAGCTTAGAAGTGAGTCCAGAACTGGTTAAGTCTTAACCCCAGGTTGTCTGGGAACCCATCTTGCTGTTTTCTTCTTTCACCCTGTGTCCTGAACACAAGGCTCTTTGCTGAGCTGCTGAGGAGCCTTAGTTTCCACATCATAACATGAGGCTGCTGATCGTGGGTGTGGGAGTTCCCCCCACCCATCCTAAGGTCCAGAACTGAGCCTGGTTCTCTCTTGCAGACCTACTCGGGCCTCTTCTGTGTGGTGGTCAATCCCTACAAACACCTACCCATCTACTCAGAAAAGATCGTGGACATGTACAAGGGCAAGAAGAGGCATGAGATGCCGCCTCACATCTATGCCATTGCTGACACGGCCTACAGAAGCATGCTACAAGGTGAGCCTGCCAGGTCCCCAGAACCACCTCAGGGCTCAGCCTCAGTCCCCACCCCCACCTGCCTGAGTCCCCGTCAGGAATGTGGAGTTTGGCAGGCAATGCCTTGACTAAAAAAGGACAAAAGCCAAAAGAACATCGGTCTGCAGCAAGGAGGGGGCAGGGAACTCAGGGCTTGAGCAAATACGGGCATCGCCCTCCGGCTTCTGCCATCCCCATGGCTGTTCCAGAGCCCTGGCCCAGCCAGCAGCCAGAGAGAAAAAAGTTGGGTATGGGCTGTGGATGAGCTGCAGAGACCTGGGTTGCCATCTGCCAGTCGTCTTCATCCCTGGGATCATATTCAGATGTCTTTTCCTTCCTAGCCTCAGTTTCCTTGTATGTAAAAGGGGATAACAGCCTCTATGTTAAAGCCCCTGTGAGACTTCTGTGGTGGCTTTTCCCATGGAGGACCTTTGCACACACACTCCAAGTCTAGATGTGGCAGCTTGTGAACTCTTTATCTGAAAATTTTGGGACCAGAGCCATTTTGCAGATTTGGAACTGACCCTCATACTCTCCCCCCCACCCCCACCCCCAGATTTAGGAATCTTTTCATATATGCATGATGAACATTTGTGGGGCTGAAACTCAAATTAAACATAATGTTTATTTATGTTTTATCTCTATTTTATACAGTTCTAAGGTAATTTTTGACAATATTTCAAACAATTTTGTTCATGAAGCAACATTTTGTCAAATGGAATTTTCCCATTGTGGTTTCATGTTTGGGCTAAAAAAAGTTCCAGATTTTGGATTTTTTGGTTTGGGATTCTCAACCTCATGTGACTGCTATTTTGACTGAGCATTTCTATTGGGACAAAATGGCAGATACATAACAAAATAATAGGGAAAGTATTAATTTAAGAGTCCAATTGAAGTTAATTTTTATACCTGACTACAGTAGAGTAATTACCATTGAGATAAAGATATGAATGAAGTATTCTAGAAAGTTCTCATGACTTTTCCCAGACAGTACCTCTTCAGTGCACACCCTTAACTGCTAAGGTCACTGCTGTTCTAATTTCTGTCACCATCAGCTTAGCCTTGAACTTTAGTGAAAGATACACTTACATTACTTACTTAGTACTTTCTGGAAGAGCTGCTTCTCCTCAAACCTCCTCAGAAGGAGCATGTCAGGCACAGCATGAATTCTAGGGTAGAGCTGCCTGTGCTAGCAGGTGCCTAGCATGGTCATGCCATGCTATGTGACTGTGAATGAGCTCTAAAACATCTTCTACCTCTGCTTTTCCTCTGTAAACAGAGATAAATAACTGGGTCTTGACCAGTGTGGTGGACCAGGTCTGTAATCCCACCATTCTGGACACAGAAGCAGGCCGATTGCAAGTTTGAGACTATCCGGGGCTACACAATGAGTTTGAGGTTAGCTGAGGCTACAAAGCGAGATTCTGTCTCAAAGTTAATCAGTCAACCACTGCATTCATTGAAACAGAGAGGTCTGTGACCACCTCCTAGGGCTGACATGAGCATTAAATGAACTATTCTTACATTTTCAAAACAGTGGCTGGTACTTGATCAACAAAAACCCTTTCTAAGCCTAAGACACTACAGTCAAACACCACTAATTCTAAAATCCAAAATCTACAGTGATCCAAGATCTGGAATAATTTCATTGTAAATTCTAGGAAGTGTAAATTCTAGGGTGTGAAATTTTGTTTATGAGCAAAGTTATTTAAAACATCCCATGAATCAAGCGAAATGGTGTGTGAGTAAAATCCCAACACTGGGGAGGCAGAGGCAGGCAGAGCTCTGTGACTTTGAGGCCAGCCTGATCAACATACAGAGCTCCAAGACTACATAGAAAGATTCTGTTTATAAACAAACACATAAAACATCATATGAAATGACCTTCAGATGGGCTGGAGAAATGGCTCAGTCGTTAAGAACACTTACTGCTCTTCCAGAGAACTTGAGTTTAGTTTGCAGCACTTAGATTAGGCAGTTCACAAATTCTTGTAACTCCAGCTTCAAGGGATTCAAAACTCTCTTCTGGTCCCTTGAACATCTGCTTTGGGTAGACACTCCCCAAGCCCCCATGATTAAAGAAACAAAATCTTTAAAAATTCAGATAATATCTAGAAGACATATGTGAGACTTGCCTAATCTGCAAATTTTCTCAAATCCAAAGCTATTTGGAATCTGAACACCCTAATCCTAAACCTTTCATATGTAGGATTCTAGGAGTGAATCATGAACAGGAGGACAATAGGGAAAACACTGGTGCAAGTTAACAGTTACGAGACCACAGTGAACACAAGCAGGTGCAACAGCCAGGTGAAGGTCGGGTGGCACCTCCATAGGGCTGTCAGCTCAAGGGGACATGGGTCTGAGCTGAGGATTGAGAAGAGCCCTCCTGGCAATTCCTGAGGCCAGGAATCAAGTGTGCCTAGAAGAAGGCACCACGGTGAAAGCTCCCCAGGCTACCAGTTTGCCAGACCTCAGATATAATAGGAACATCATCTGCCCAGACATGTACCTGCTACTCCCCCAAAGACCAGCATGGAGAGCCCTGCAAGGTGTCAGAATGATGCTCTCCAAGGTGAGGAAGCCCTGTTAGGTCTTGGAGTTAGAATTCTGTCTGTGTTGTACTACTGGATGAAAGTATATTTGGAAAGCTCTTTGGTCAAGTGTACAGAGCTCTGGTGTTCATATCGTTTGGCATGCTTTTGGTTGAAAGTGACCCAACAACTAACTGAGTGGACTGAGAACTACCTTAACCATTTCAGTTTATGATCACATAATAGGAAGCTGCATGTTAGTGGTCTCAAAGCAGCTCAAATAAAGACTAGTTTAGATAGGTTTAAAATTTTAAATGAGGCATCATTTTTCTCTTGGAATTCTTAAGGCATTGATTGCTTTGCTGTCCCCTGGTTTCCATTTCATTGTGAGATTATTGATCCTCTCTGTGGGATCAGTTTTAATTTCTTTGTTTCTAATCCTTTAAACTCTTCTCTAAGTCTCTGCTCACCATGGTAGAACTTGCCTTCAGTCTATTTTCCCTTGTCTTGGAGATTTCCCTTCTTGTTTTTGTTAAGGTCTTAGGTATAGGGTTCAAAGGGACACTGAAATTGTTGTTGGGAGTAAAAAATTTATTTAAAGATATAAGTGCATGGACAAACTGGTGACAGCAGTATGCAAGGGCTCTGAGGTAAGTTAAACTTCAGTCAGAGAGAGAGAAAGAGAGAGACACACACACACACACACAGAGAGAGAGAGAGAGAGAGAGAGAGAGAGAGAGAGAGAGAGAGAGAGAGAGAGAGAGAGAAGAGACAGGATGGCAGGGGCTCTGAAGGTATACCTTCTTATAGCCTCTGAAGAAGGTTGTGGAATTTACAACTTGAGCAGAATCTGGGTAAAGGAGATGATGTGTGGCTGTCACGACCTTTGATGTCTTGAGATTGCAAATTTATCTCCCAAGTGAGAGGTCTAGGCATCTGAACTCTGTTAGCTGGAGATTCATACAGTTCCCTTGGTTGGGCACCTATGTTGTGGCCTAGGAAGCTGTCTGGTTTGGATTCTAACATTTGTTGTTGCTGTGGGTTTCTCTTTTTTCCCCCTCCAGTGCTGGGCACTGAACCCTAGGTCTTGTGCATGCTAGCCCAGCACTCTACTACCACTGAGGTGCATCCCAGCTCCATGGGGACGGTTGTTTCCCTATTTCTTATATGCTTCTTCTAGTCACACTTGATTCCTGGCTTCAGGGATTGCCAGGAGAGCTCTTCTCAACCCTAAGCTCAGACTCATGCCCCCTTGAGGTGACAGCCCTGTGGAGGGATGTCAGTGGGCAGGTGCCACCTGGCCTTCACCTGGCTGTTGCACCTGCTTGTGTTCACTGTGGTCTCGTAACTGTTAACTTGCACCAGTGTGCTCCCTATTGTCCTGCTGTCCATGTTAGCGATTGCTCCTAGCATCTTATATATGAAAGATTTAGGATTGGAGTGTTGAGATCCCAGCACTGCACCTCTGAGCACATCCCAGCTCCATGGGGATGATTGTTTGCTGCTGCTTATATGGCTTTACAGGAGTGTTTTCAACCCTTTATCAGAACCCTGGGGGCAGGCAGTATTCACTTAGGAGTTTTAAAATTTAGTCCTAAAATATTATGGTGCATATTACCCTAAACGAAAGCAAAACAAACTTCTAATGTAAAGAAGGCTGACATAAGTGGTAACATAAGTGTTATTTTTCTCATGACATGTACTTACTTTGTTGATCTTGAGAAAACAACAAACTTTTTCTCCCTGCCCCTCCCCAGTGTGTGTGTGTGTGTGTGTGCGCACGCGCACACACACGAGTGCATGTCCCCTGACTACATATGCATCGCTTGTTGGTCATTTAACACTAGGGGCTGGCACTACTGTCATCTCCCTTTTAGAGATGGGGAGAGTGAGATTCAGAAAAGTGAAGAACCTTCCAAAGATTGGACGGTGTCAGAATTGTTTTGAACTTGGTGCCTGTGACCCCTAGGACCCTTGAATTAACAGTGGCACTTAGTTATGCTTGGCCCCTAGCCCAAGAAAGGCCTTTTGTCCCTGTGGCTCTTGCTTCTTATCTGAGTGTTAAAGGCTGAACTTTGGGAGCCCAGAGTCAGACTCAGCAAATTACAGGAAGATGGTGAGGAGGGAGCACTAAGCCTTCTGACAAGACCCTGTGGGTTGTCACCAAGGGTCCCTGGGGTGAAGTAGGGGAAGTGTGAAAGGCAGATAAGATTTTGCTCTAACATAAGTGGAGGCTCAGGAAGTGTGGACCTGACTTTGTGTCATCACAAGTGCCTTGTTCTCACTTCATCAGCATCAAGAGGACCCTGTCAATGACCAAGAAAACACCCAGCTGGGGCTCTCAGCTCAGCCCTCTTCAAGCATAAGCTAAGTCTGGGCAGTAGGCTACAAGCAGGTCTCTCTGTTCTGTGGTTGCTATGCTTTAGAGGAAGTGGCCAGTGTCCTTCTGACAGCCTTGTCTGTAGTTGAAAGGAAAAAAGGGCCTAGAGAACCTGACAGACTTGTCTTAAAATTGAGAGTAAAACCTGATGACATTTCTATTCTCTCTGAGGCCAAAGAGGAAACTGGGCCCAGAGGCAAAGAGACTAGCAGAGGCCATATGTCTTTGTTGTAATTTGTTTTTGCTTTGTTTTTAAAAGATTTTTTAAAAAACTGTGTATGGGTATTTTGCCTGGGTGTGTATATGTGTACTTTGTGTCCACTGGATCCAGAAGAAGACACCAGATGCCTGGAACTGGAGTTACTATTGTTGTAAAACTCCATGTGGGTGCTGGGGACTAAATGCAAGTCTTTTGCAAGAGCAGCCAGTGCTCTTAACCACTGATTCGTCTCTCTAGCCCTATTTTTGTTTTTGAGACATAGTCTCACTATAAGACTCTCATGGCAATCTTCTGGTCTCAGCCTCCTGCTGAAATTACAGCACACTTTTGGGCCTTTAGGTCTTAATCTGTCCAGGTGACTATAACAAAATGCCTTTATAAACAACAGAAATTTACTTCCTGCAGCTCTGGAAGCTGGAAGCCCAGATGAAGGAATTTACAGGCTTGGATTCTGGCAAGAGCCTATTTCCTGTTTAATCTGGTGAAGGCACACCCATTCTAGTTCAAGGATGGTGCCACTGCTGCTGTGTCCAAGGGGAAATAGGATCCCTTGGGCTTTTTCTGCAAGGACACCAATCCCACTGGTGACTTATCATCCCCTAAGGGCCCCACCTTGCCGAAGGGAGAGAAATCAAGGGTGGAGATTTGGAGGGAGACGCAAATGCTCAGGTAATGTCACCTTCTAATTAGAAGGCAGTGGATCGTGGCTTTGTACTCTACCCTCCTGATTCAGTCTTTGCTGCCCATTAACACTTCTCTGGGTTATAGATTTCATTCAGTCTTCATTCCTTCACTCACTCATGCATACATTCATGACAGAGTTACACTATGAGTCCCTGGAATGTGAAGTCCCCCTGCCCTAGCCTCTCAGTGGCTAGAATTACAGGCATATACGTCTACATGTGGCCCCAGATCCTTGTTTCAGTGGTGAAGATAGAGGACTCGGAGATCAGTCGGTAAAGTGGGGATCTGAATTTGATCCCTGGAAATTTCACACAGTGTGAAAACCTGAGCATGGCAGTATCTGTTTGTAATTCCAGAACTGAAGAGGAGGATTCTTGTTAGCCTAGCCTGCCTGATCAGTGAGCTCATGAGAGCTTGTGAGACTCCCTGAGAGAGGCACACCTGAGATTAACCTCTGATCTCCACATGCATCTACATGTGTATACATATAGGCACATAGCACTATGCTACTGACAGTTAATACCCACAGCTCTGAGCTGTGTCATGGGGAACTTCAAGCCTTTCTCAATCTAGTTTCATGGAGTGGCTTTTGTGTGCTTGAAAAGTCAGGGTTTTGATCTGTTTTGTTGTTATTGTTGTTGTTGTTTTGTTTCTGGCAAAGAAAGAGCTGTGGCAGGCACAAAGGCTGCTCAGGATGGGGAGATGAGAAATAGTGTCAGGCTGTTTGACTCAAAGTTAACATCCTACAAATCTCCAAGACAGGACTCAGGACATACCTCCACTTCCGGGAGGGTATGCAGCTATGCTCAGCTCTGCCTGGTCTGGACTGACTAGTGGGATGGGGTACAGTGTATATGGTTAACTGAGTCTCTAGGCATGGCTTCTCCTCACCTATCTAGCTCAGCTTCCATAAACAAATCACCATACATTGGTGATTTACTCCACCCTTCCTTTCCCATCTCTAGCCAACTTTGGTCTATTGAGACAGGATCTCACTGTAATTCAGGCTGACGTTGAATGCTATATGTAGTTTAGGGAAGCCTCCTGGATGAGTTAGAAGTGACAAAGCATTGCTAGCTGGAGGCTGGGAAGTGTAGTAGTAAATTTAGCTAAACTGCTTTGTGTTCCTGGCAGGTCATGCTCCCAGCCACCTGCCAGAGGATTCGAGAATGAAAGACACATACAGGCCAATAAATTTTAAATGCCTTGACTAGCCCAAAGGCCAGGCAGTTCTAATCCTTCCAACTGCTAGCAAACACTGCCCTCTGGTACTTTTGAGTTAACATCGTTTCAAATCTATTTTCACCTCTGCTACCCCAAACACAATTGGGGAAGTGGTCTGTGTGACTACTTTCCCTGATTCTCACGTGTTGGCTGGCCATTAGGTCTAGTCTTCTTCCCTGTCATGGAGATCTCACCCTTCTTCTCTCCCAGTCTCTAGCCTGAGCAAATCTCTAAGTCCCACCTCAGTCTTCCTGCCTAGCCATTGACTATTGGCTCTTTATTGATCAAAAACCAATTGGGGACAAGGATCTTCAGTGTTTGAACATGCAGATTCCCAATTTGGGGGCCAGATTAATTCAAAGCATTAGGCCCAATCCCCAACAGGGAAGTACTGCACCAGTGAGCCAGCAAGATCAGGTTCTGATAAGGATCTGTCTCTCTCAGATGGCATATTCTAGCTACAGCTTCATGTGGATGAAGGGACTGCCTCACTCTTTGGGGTTTCTTGGGTATGGGTATGTGTCCTACTTGTGAGAGTAGAGCCTTCATGAACCCTTAGTGACTAGGTTTCCGCATATAAGGTGGGGATGTGAATGTTGGACCCAAGTGAAACTTGGAGATAGTAAAAAAAACCCTCACAATCTTTGATGTCCATGAATTCTTACAGGGACAGGAAGCAGTCAAAAATCTTAAAATAATGAGTAAATAGTGAATTCAGAGTTGGAGAAATAGGCTTGCCCGGCAGAGTAGCTTTGGGGCGCCCATTCTGGTTTTTCATACAGGAAGCATGAAAAGTATGTGTTTTCCCAGCTGATTGTCTCAGCAGCGTTGACTGAGGGCCTAACCATATGATATAGCCCTGCTACACACAGTCCAGCTCAGGGACATTAATCAAG
This sequence comes from Mastomys natalensis, assembly GCA_021653895.1. NCBI lineage: Eukaryota > Metazoa > Chordata > Mammalia > Rodentia > Muridae > Mastomys > Mastomys natalensis. The sequence continues at coordinate 263,727 of JAJTUV010001195.1, read as the reverse complement.
AAGCCCCACAGTGTAGGGAAGGGAGGTCCAAAACCTGAAGGCTGCTAACCTGGGGTCTGTCTCCTAGGCTAGGAGACAGTGGATGTCTCCTGGGATGTGACCATGACCATGAGATGGGAGAGCTTCTTGGGGCTGAAGGCAGAGGATGGGGAAAGAAAGAGCTGAGCCAGATGGGCCACCAGAGTCCCCTGTTCCTGGTGTCCTTCAATGGTCCAGTTCTAAAGGTTAGAAAATGCTCCCTTGGGCCCAGTGCCTATAGCACGCATGAGTCTGCCAGAGAGAAGGAAGAGGGCGCAGGCCCACAGGGACCCAGAGTAGAGTCAGGGCTACGGAGCTTGGGTGGAATACATCTCTTTGTGTCTCAGTGTTTTGTTGTCTATTCCAGGTTGTATGAGGATCACTCTGAGCCATGCCTGAGATTTAGCTGGTATCTGCCCTGGTGTCAGAGGAGGATCCAGGACTGACAACTTTGCACTAGCCTCACACAGTGTATAGAACCTTCTGGAAGCTAACTTCTTGGAGGATATAAAGTAGGGAGTCATTTGCTTTGGACTTGGGATTCTCCCTGCCCCTGCCCCTGCCCCCACTCTCTTGTTATCTACAGCTGGCTGGTACAAGAAGGAAGAGAGGCATGGAGTCTGGGATGCATTCCCAGCTCCACTTTCCTTTCTCCTTTTATGGGTAGGCTGCAGGCCTCAGTCTCAGCAGCCAGCTAACAAGAACTCCAGCAGGGATCAACCAAAATAGCCAGCCCATGAGACTCTGAGATGCTGGGCACCTCCAGGGAGTCTTTGCCTGCTGTGCCTCAGTGTGACTCCAGGCCCATTATCCCACCCCTCAAGCACATCATAAGGCCCAAATTTCCAAAGACAAGTTCCCAGGCCAGGTAGGAAGGGTAGACAGGAGCAGATTAGTGGTGGGGTGAGGACCCAAGCTAGAAGCTGAGTCACACTAAGGCTGCCATTACCCATAGGTGCACAAGGTACATTCTTCTGCCTTTGAGCTGCTTTGGTCAGCTTGGGGATTCTCTGCCCACTGCCACCCCTCTTGCACTACTATATGTTCTTGACGTAGTTCATTACAGACACAGCATGAAAGGCTTCTTGTTACTCTAGGAAGCCTGGGAAGCCACAGAGGTGTACTGGGGCCGGTGCACTGGTGGCTACAGCCCTCAGCTATTTTCTTTCCCATTTGACTTCTGTCTTAGTGTTCTATTGCTGTGAAGAGAGAGCATGCCAAGGCAACTCTTATAAAACAAGGCATTTGGGGCTAGAGAGATGGCTCAGGAGTTAAAAGCACTAACTGCTCTTCCAGAAGACCCAGGTTCAAATCCTAGCACCCACATGGCAGCTCACAACTGTCTGTAAGTTTGAGATCTGACACCCTCACACATACCTAAGGCAAAACACCAATGGACATAAAATAATATAAAATAATTTTTAAAAATAAAGTAAAGCATTTGGCGGGGGCCTCGCTTACAGTTTCAGAGGGTTAAGGTTCATGATCATCATGGTGGGAGATAGGCAGGCATGACATTGGAGTAGTAGCTGAGAGCTTTACATCCTGATCTACAGGCAGAGAAAGGCATTCAGAGAAACCTCAAATCCCATCCATTTCGACACACCTCCTCCAACAAGGCTGTATCACCTTCAGTGAGGCCACACCCACTCCCAAATGTCTCACTTCCTAATCCTTCTCAAAGAGTTCTACTAACTGGGGACTAAGCATTCAAATATATGAGCCCATGGGGGCCATTTTCATTCAAACCACCACAACTTCCACACTCTGCCATTAGTGACATAGAAGCAAGAAATAGTGACTCTTGTTGGCTTGAGTTTCCAGGGCCTACCACAGCAGAGCTTACCTACGATGGTACTTGTGTGGTAGCAGTGCCTGAAATCCCAGCTCCCAGGAGGTAAAAGCAGGATGATTATGAATTTGAGGTCAGGGCTACATAATTGTTTAAAAAAACAAACAAAAGAAGGAAGTACAAAATTGTATTTTTTAAAATGTCTCCACCTATCTATCTATGTATGTATCATTTATCTATCTCTACCTTATCTATCTACCTATCATCTATCTATCTATTGTATGAGTGCTCTGTTGCATGTACACAGCTGTCATAGTAGATGTCAGCACTTTTTCCTTTACATGGCTGAGTAGTATCTCGCTGAATGGGCATACAGCATTTTTAAATCCGTTCATCAGTTGATGGATATTTCTTTTCCTTCTTCTTTGAGGTGAATGTGAATATAATGCTGCACAGTCCTTTGTTTGTATATGTTTTTACCAACTTGGAAAAGAAAACAAGAACAACACTGTGTGTTATATACATTCTTCCAAAAATATATCGAAAAGCTAACAAGTTAAATAATGATTATGGGAGGCTAATTGCTACAATACAGAGAATCTTTGGTCTAAGGGAGCCAGGGAGAACACGAAGCCTTTATAGATGTAGGGGAAGACATGCCTTTCTCAATATTCTTTCTTCAATCTTCAGGCAAATTGCTTTCATGAAAACACAAATCTCCCAAGAATCTCCCCTCGAGTTAGACAATGTGCAACTTGTACCACTATCTAGAGCAGCACTACAGGTGAGGTGTGCAGTAGATATGCCCCTGTCTCAGCCATAGAGAGGTGTGGAGTCAGGGACAGTGTCACCAAGGCATTGGCTCTCAGATAATATAAGAACTCAAAGAAAAACGTGTCTGTGAAAGTCCACAGCAGTAAAATTCACAATCAGCCTAATGTAGCAACAACCCAAATGTCTATCAATAGATGACTAAAATGTGGGCCATTATGTACAATGGAATATTACTTGGTTGTGAACAGGAATAAAGTAGTAATATATACTACAATTCAGATAACCCTCCCAAATATGATACATATGCTGTGTATCTCTACCTGTGTAAAATACCCAGGATGGGTAAACATGTACACACAGATACAGATAGGGCACACAGTTGCCAAGGGTTAGTGGGAATGGCTGGTGGACAAGGATGGCCTAATGGGTATAATAGGGTTTTATTTGTGAATGACAGAATATTCTGGAACTAGATAGAGATGGTGCTCATGTGATGTGAATATCCTAAGTGAGCTGGCTCATGTGATGTTAATTTCACAGCCACGAATAACAGAAGGATCTGAAAAGACAAAGAGATGTGTGCTGGGGCAGAAGGCCTTGTTCTAAAGAAAAACCCTTATAAATTACATGTATTGGTTTTGCATGTGTGCACTAGCATATGCACACATGTGGAGGTCAAAGTATAGTTTGTGGGAGTCAGTTCTCTCCTTCCACCATGTGGATCTCAAGGTTACTTAGATCTTCAGGTTGATCACATGACCTGTTATCCACAAAGCCCGGCTCATCCCCTGGGTCTCTCTAAGACTGGGCTCAGTGAGGAAACAGAAAGTCCCAGCCATGGAAAGTTTAGGCGAACTCCCTGGGGTCAGGTTGACAGCTGACCCAGAGGAGCAGTTCTTTTGCCCAGAGTTGTGCTTCCCACGCTTGTGTTTCTGATGGGAACATCCTGGGCCAGGAAGCTGCCAATGGCCCTCAGCACAGAGCCTGCTCCTCCTCCTGGGAGGCCTGGGAGCCTCTGACCCTATAAATCTCTGCTGCTCAGGGACCAGCTCTTTCAGGTTGCTGAAAAAGCCTGGCTCCCTCCTCAGGTCAGATGGAAGAACAGAGCCCATGATCTGCCAGCCTTCCCTTAAAATAATGGAGGCCGGGGTTGGGGATACAGCTGAGAGAGCAAAGTGCCTTCCTAGTGGGCATGAAGCCTCCATCCCCAGTGCTTCATAAACGGTGAGTGCTGGAGACCTGGAATCATAGAACTGAGAAGGAAGAGGCCAAAGGGATCAGACATTCAGAGTCATCCCAGCCTATATACTGAGTTTGAGATTAACCTGGGCTACATGAGACCCTGTCAGGGCCTCAGGCTGCAGAGACAGTTTTGCTGCTTGGGTTCTAGTCACAGGGCACGTGTTCCTCCAGCCACGTTCCTCAATCAGTTAGTGTGTACTGGGCCACTTCTCTTTCTCTCTTTCTTTTCTTTCTTCCTTTCTTCCAAGATAGGGTCTTACTATGTAGCCCTGGCTACTTACTATGTAGCCAAGGATGACCTTGAATTCCTGATTTTCTGATTCCATTATCTACCTATCCATCCTCCTGTCTGTCCTCTGATCTGTCCATCTATCCTATAATTTATTAAAAACAAATAACAGTGCTCTAAACCATGTGCTGGACACTGGAGGTACAGTATTTTGTGATAAACTGAGGCTGAAGGCATGGAACTCAGAATAGATGGTGCCACCTCTGGTGTCAGATATGGCACTATGACATCTCTGCTCTTGGCTGATAGAATGTTGGTCACTGTTCCTATGTTCCTCAGAGGTTCTTGGCTGACCCTCTGGGGAATTTTCTGAGTAGAAAGTTATCAACAATGCCCTTTTGATCTTTGATCTCATGATGTCCTCTGTATGGGGTGGGGTGGGGAGTAATGTCTCTGGTACCATCAGGCACTGAACTGTCACCTTCCAGAGAGAAAGAGCCTACCCAAGAGCTTGGAAACAGTGGCATGGGTCAGAGGAGGTTGACACCAAGGGCCTGGAGGAAAGCAAGAGAGGCCTCTGTGCTACTCTCTCTCTAAGTAGAAATTCTAAGTCAGAGGATCCAGTCAACCTAGCTCTGGGCATATTCTTAACTCTTCCCTGGGAACAAAAGGAACCACACCAAGGCTTCTGTTGCAGTTAGGGTGATGATTGCTGTGACAAAACACCATAACCAAAACAACTTGGGGATGAAAGGGTTTATTTGCTTACACTTTCAAGTCACTGAAGAAAGTCAGGGCAGAAACTCTTAACAGGGCAGGATCCTGGAGGCAGGAGAGGATACAGAGGCTGTGGAGGGTGCTGCTTACTTATAGAGTCCAGGATCACTAGCCCAGGGATGGCCTCACCCACAATGGGCTGGGCCTCCCCACATCGTTAATTAAGAAAATGTTTTACAGCTGGATGTTATGGAAATATTTTGTAAATTGAGGTTCCTTCCTTTCAGATGACTCTAGTTTGTGTCAAGTTGACATAAAATATATATCTAGAATGATAATAGTGACATAGGGACAGATCTAAAGAAACCTGCATTGCTCTCCCCAGAAGAGAATTGAGTGCTGATCACAACCCAAGATTGTTCTCTATAACATATCACAGCTGATGGAGCTGATACAGCAAGCTAGAGCACTTACTCCAGGCCTCAGAGCAGAGAGACCTATAGCCACAAGGGTACCTGGTCAGCTTGCACCCCAAATGTGCCCAGTCTATAATCTAATCAGGAAGGATGAGGCTCTAGATGAGCCACACCAAGAGCTGGTGTGGCTGGAGTCCTGCACCCCTCCCCGCTAAGTGCATCATGCTCGTGACTCTTTCGAGAGATACCTCAGGGACTACAGTTGTCCTTGTGGATTTACTTTGGCCTCCTGTGTCCTGGGTATCCGGTACAGCTGGCCTCTGGCCACTTCCAGTCTGGCCAGCATGTGAGAACTTGAGAATACAGCCTGGCTTGAGCCAGGTCCAGAACCTTGAATTCAGGGCTCACTTTAATTCACACCCTGTTTTTTTTCCCTCTATTTGCAGATCGTGAAGACCAGTCCATTCTCTGCACGTAAGTGATGCTATTTTTCTTTTGTTGATAACCTCCTTTTACTGAAGCCAAAGATCTCCAGGATGGGATCTTTGATGTGTTCACAGTTGTAATTGCCTAGCCTTGTCCCTGGGACAGGGTCCATGTGATGGAAACCAGCATACTTGGATGCTTAAGGATGCTGGTACTGGTCTATTTTTGATTACCCTTTTAAAAATTTACCATGCAAGTGTGTGTGATGGTTTGTGTATGCTTAGCCCAGGGAGTGGCACTATTAGGAGGTGTGGCCTTATTGGAGTAGGTGTGTCCCTGTGGGCGTGGGCTTTAAGACCCTCATCCTAGCTGCCTAGAAGTCAGTCTTCTCTTGGAGGCCTGCAAATAAAGATGTAGAACTGCCAGCTTCTCCTGCACCATGCCTGCCTGGATGCTGCCATGTTCCTGCCTTGATGATACTGGACTGACTCTCTGAACCTGTAAACCAGCTCCAATTAAAGTTGTCTTATAAGAGTTGCCTTGGTCATGGTGTCTGTTCACAGCAGTAAAACCCTAACTAAGACAGTGTGTAAGGGTACATAAGTGCCATGGTGCACGTAGAAGTCAGAGAACAACTTGCAGTAGTCATTTATCTCCAACCACGTGGGTCCTGGGGATTATATGCAAGTCATTGAGATTGGCAGCAGGTACCTTTACATGCTGAGCCAGCTCACCAGCACTGTGACGCAGTGTCTGGCATAACTAACTGGAAACAGGAAAGATTTATGGATGTTGTGCTCATGATTTCAAAGAGTTTGGTTCATAGCCATTCAACCCCAAGTGCTTGGGCAGAATATCATGGTGGTTGGAGGCTATGGTAGGTTCTTCACTTCTTTTATTTACTTTTTTTACATTTATTTGGGTGCGTGTATGTGTTTGAGAGAGAGAGAGAGAGAGAGAGAGAGAGAGAGAGAGAGAGAGAGAGACTAAGAACTGAGGATCCTTCATCTCAGGGATGGAGAAGTAGGAAGCTTAAGCTATAAGATCAATAAACATATTCAACAAGGGGCACAGGGGCCCTTGTTTGTATTTTGTACATAAAGTTTTATTGAAACACATCTGCAACCTAGTTGTTAACACACCGGCTTCCATACTAGAGTGGCCATGCCAAGTAGGTATGAAAAGACTCCATGGCCCACTTGCTTTTCTTTTTACTGTGATAAAACACCATGACCAAAAGCAACACAGGGGTTATTTAGTTTATATCATAGTCCATCAACAAAGTAAGTCAGGGCAGGAACCCAAGACAGGAACTGAAGCAGGCAGAGCCCATGGATTAGCACACCTCATGGCTTGCTCAACCTGCTTCCTTATAATCCCAGGACCATCTGTCCTGGGGTGGTACTCACACATCAATCACTTCTTAAGGAGGAAGTTTTCTCAATTCAGAGTCCTTTTTCCCAAATGTGTCTAATTTTGTGTCAAGTTGACAGAAGCCAAGGAGAACACCCACAAAGCCTGAAGTACTTGCTATCCAGCCCTGGACAGAAGCGGCTTGCCCACTCCACCTCTAAGTGGGGAAATGTGGTGGGGTTTATGGGTTAACACTAGGACCGGTGATGGAGACCATGCTACTGAGAGCACAAAGGCATTTTGTAGGTAAGGAAACAGGCACAGGAGATTAAGAAACTTACCAGAGCCCATGCAGGTGACTGGTTGAGCACATACTTGAATGCAGGCTATCTGATCCAGGAGCTCCCTGTGCCATTCAGCTAATGAGGGCTATAGGGGACAAACACCTTTAGATATTCAAAATGGATGATGCCTAACTGGGCTTTGCAGGATATATAGGAGTTGGTATTGGACGCCAATACCAAAGGACACCGCTAGCTTGCAGTAGGGGTGGGTCATAGGAGGTAAGCATATAGCCAATTGAATCCTTGTTGGGACCAACAATAGGCTGTAATAAGCTCTTTTTTTTTTTTTTTTTTTTTTTTGGTTTTTTGAGACAGGGTTTCTCTGGTCCTAGCTGTCCTGGAACTCACTCTGTAGACCAGGCTGGCCTTGAACTCAGAAATCCGCCTGCCTCTGCCTCCCAAGTGCTGGGATTAAAGGCGTGCGCCACCACCGCCCGGCCCTGTAATAAGCTCTTACTGGCATTCAACTCAGAGAGGCAGGACTACCACATAGTGTTAAAATTATTTAAATGAGGGGCTGGAGAGGTGACTCTGGGTTAAGAGCACTGGCTGCTCTTGCAGAGTACCTAGGTTCAATTCCCAGAACCCACATGGTGGTTCATGCCTGTCTGTAACTCCAGTTCCAGAGAATCTGCCTGCACACTCAGACATACAGGCAGGTAAAACAGCAATGAACATAAAATAAAATTATTCAAATGAAAATGTACAGTTCCATGATGAGAAGTCATTAAGAATATTCAGAACTTTCTATCAAGCAAGGGATCTTCTCAGAGACTGTGCAGGTCACACATGCCAAGGGAGAGAACACAGCCCAGGAGGTCCTGTCTAGCTAAGCCAGGGACCTCCAGGAATGGGAAGCTAGGGACAACAGGGGAGGTACTTGGATGGGGACAGCACTGTCACCCAGAGTTCCAGGATCAGGAAAGCAGAGATAGGCATGTCTCTGGAACCACACATAGCCTGCCAACTTCAGACGCCTGGAGCCTGGTACTTGGGTGTATTTGTTGGCAAGGCCACCTAAGACAATTTATTTTTATCAGCAAAACTTGGAAATAGTTGAGCCTAGAGGACTATAGGGAGAGAAGGGTTCTCAGAGTTTGTGGCTGTTGATGTCCCCACTGTTGTCAAGAGCAGAGACCAAAGGTCAGATGACAAAGAATGAGATGGTAGGAGTGAGGTTGGATGCTGGTGTGCCAAGTGTGAGGTCTGTGTTCAGAACTCAGGGTGCTCTCTCTTTGTCCTGACCAGGATCTTTCTCCTTCAGGCAACAGGGAAGTCTATCCACTGTTTTGACATTAGCTTAACTGAGGTAATTTATACTATGATGCAATTTATACTACGATGTAATTTATATTATGGTGTACAACTGAGTGGCCTCATTCTTTGATCCCTGCTTTCAGTTTCAGAGTCCAAAGCTGGGATGTCCCTCTATCTTTCTCTTTCTCATCTATCAGGAGGCAGAAGAACAATGTTGATTGTCTTATTATTAAATTTCATTCCTCCTCCATTTTCTGTCCATGGGAGTACCTGGAACTGGAGCAGTTTACTTCAATGTCTCTAAGCCTCAGTTTCTCCAAGAAGGTGATAAGAAGAATCATGAAGTTCCTCATTAGATGGCTGGGAAGAGTAAAGGAACAGAGCAGGCGCTTAGGAAACACAAAGGCCCTGCCTGCCCTCTGTCTGGCCCTTGGGTTTGTTGTGGCTTCCAGGAAGAGGCACATGGAGTGAGAGGCAGCTGCTTACATTGTACCTGAGGTACTGATTGGCTCGCTTCGTCCTTTTCAAGTTGTGCAGGACCCCAGCTCATGGGATGGTGCCCCCCACATTCAGTGTGGGGCTTCTTCCCACCTCGTTTAGCCCAATCTAGAAATTCTCTGACTGGCATGTCCAGATGTTTGTGTACTAGGTGAGTCTAAATCCTGTCAATAATCAATATTATTAGAGAACAGAGCCTGTGTCGTAGAATAGCGAGAGTGTGGGTAGCATTGGAATCAAGGACTGGATTTAGTGTGCCCTTCCCTTGCTGTGTGACCTAGAACAGGTAGCTTACCCATTCTGGGCTAGACTTCTTTACCACAGTAACACAGAGGCCATGATTTCTGCCTCCAGAAGTAATGGTGGTGCTGAGAGGAGGATAAAGCACTCAGAGAAAGTGGTGGGTTTTCCTTTTCTCTCTTCTCTAGCTTGAGCAGTCACTGAGACACATTTGGCAGAGAAAGTTAATTTTTTTCCTTCTATTTAGGGAGAATAGCAGAGCTATGCCCAGAGAACCCCAAGCTGACCTTTGCATGGATGATATTTTTTCCAGATTAAAATAAAAGGTCTCTCATATCATAAAATATGAATTAAGTGCAGAAAATGAGAACAATTCAAGCAAAGAAAAGAAAAATAAACAAACAATCCTGGTGTAAGATGATGTGGAAACAAACTGAGCAGAGACCTGTCTTTTTTTTCTTAGCAGACATGGAGAACCCCAGGTGGTGACAGAGCTTGTAGTGGAGAAAACCCTCTGCGATGATCTCTGGTGGCTCAAGACAGCACGCTCTAGAAAGAGTCTTAGGTCAACAGCATCCACCAGTGGGAAGCTGTCTTAGTTTGGGTTTTATTGTTCTGAAGAGACACCATGACCAAGGCAACTCTAGTAGGGGCTGGCTAACAGTTTCAGAGGTTTAGTCCCTTACTGATCATGCAGAATGGACTGGAGTTTGAGCCTTCATAGCAGAACTCAGTTTCTCCTCTCTTCCTCTGGACTCTTCATTGCAGAGAAGTACCTTCTAGAAGAGTACCCTGGCTTGTGGACCACGGCCTATTTAGGTTCATTTACAGGGGTAAGAAACCCAAGCTCAGGGCTAGAGAGATGGCTCAGTGGGTAAAGTATTTGTTGTGAAAGCATGAGGATCTCAATTCAGATACCCAGGACCCATGTTAAAAAAAAAAAAAAAAAAGTTGGGCAGAGTAATGAGCTTGTAGCCTCCGCAATGGGAGGGTCACAGATAAGCAGAGCCAGCCTAGCCTAATTGGTGAGTTCCAGCCAGAAAGAGATCTGGTTCTTGTTTTTTGTTTTTTAAATGTACATGGTAACAGAGGTTGACCTCTGGTCTCCATACATATGTACACCTGCACACAGCCAGTTAGTGCCCCTTCCAGGAGGAGCTTCAGTTTCCTCACTCAGGGAGTGGCGGTGATGATTATACTTATGTCTTTCAGAGGTGAGTCTGGAGCTGGGAAGACAGAGAACACAAAGAAAGTCATACAGTACTTGGCTGTGGTGGCATCCTCCCACAAGGGCAAGAAAGACAGCAGCATCACGGTAAGTGACAAGTGCTGTCACCAAGGCCACCCAGGCTTTAGCATACTCAGAGTGAACAGAACCCCTGAGCAAGAGCTCATTCTGTGTTTGCTGAGTTGGTCCACCTGGGTGGAGCGAGCTGACTCTGGGGACCTTCTCCTCTGTTATGGATACACGGTCTGAGAAGTCTGCAGACTGAGCCTCCTTCACTGAGAGCTGCCATGAGCACTTCTTAGCAGTGGCTCTGTCATCACTATGACTCGATTTTCTGTTGTAGGGACTGTTCTATGAACTCTACTGCTCCTGGTCCCTTGTTTCTGTACCTATATGCCACAGTATATTTGGAGCCAGCAAATACGCTCCATATACTGTCAGATGTTTCTAGTGGGAGAGACTCAGTCCCAAATTGGAATGACCCTATGTCCCAGCCCCAGGAGGCAAGGATGTTGAGGTCACTCAGCATGGGTCCCTGGTCCACTATTGGCTGACCTTCTTGCTGTGAGCGAGACACCACAAGAATGAGGTCTTGCAGGGACATGTAATTACATTGTTACACCTGCTAGTACAAACAAAGGACAGACACAACAACAACAAAAATATCCCACTGGCCCAGTGAGAAGAGGGCTTACAAGAAAAAAAAAGTATAGGAAATTTCTAGAACCTTCTCTTGCTTCCCTTCCTCTCTCTCATTTGCCTTCTTCATCAGTCCCCTATGGGACCAATGGTCCTGTCAGTTCCTCTCTATGGATGCTGAAGACAGGGAGATGATGGGAAAGGCTTCTGCTACCCTGCATCTTGCTTCCTAACCTTAAGGTTAGGAATAGCCAGTGCACAATAGCCAGTGAACCTGGAGCTCTCAGGGACCTGGAGTGGGTGCTGGATATAGCCTGGGAACCTTTTCCCCTTGAACAAGCCCAGGCCCATAGACCATCCTGTTAGGGTTGTGTAGGGACCACTGCCTAAGCTTGTATATCAGAGAAAATCCTGCTTCTTCCCACCTAGCCTGTTCCTATATAGTGAAAACAAGACATAATAGTTACGACGATTCAGCTCTGTAAGGGCTGGACACTCTCTCCCTGTATATGCAGGTATATTTCTTCCCCCATCCGATCAGAGGTCAGTGTGGTGGGGCAGGGGAGATGGAGGGATTGGTAAAATGCTTACCTAGTGGCACAAAGCCTTGTGCTCATCCCCAACAACCCATAAACCAGATACAGTAGTGCATACCTATAGTCCAAACACTTGGGAGGTAAAGGCAAGAGAATTAATTATAACTTTAAGTTCATCTTCTGGTATCTAGTAAGTCTGAGACCAGCCTGGGATACATAAGACCCTGTCAAAAGAAGAAAGGAAGGGTGGAAAGGAGGGAGGGAGGGAGGGAGGGAGGGATGGAGGGAGGGAGGGAGGGAAGAGAAGAAGGAGAGAAAGAAAAGGAAGGAGAGAGGAAGGAAATGAGGGAACCAGGGAAGGAGGGAGAGAGGAAGGAAGGAAGGAAGGAAGGAAGGAAGGAAAGGAGGAAGGGATAAAGGGAGGAGGGAAGGAAGGGAAGGAGGGAGAGAAAAAAGGGAGAGAAGGGAGGGAAGAAGGGAGGGAGGAGGAGGGAAGGAGGGAGGGAGGGAGGGAGAGAAGGAAGGAAGACATACATGAAGGCCCTAGCAATTAGGAAACATGAGATATCTGGATGTCTAAGAAAGTGCTTAATTGCCGGGCAGTGGTGGCACACGCCTTTAATCCCAGCACTTGGGAGGCAGAGGCAGGTGGATTTCTAAGTTCGAGGCCAGCCTGGTCTACAGAGTGAGTTCCAGGACAGCCAGGGCTACACAAAGAAATCCTGTCTTGAAAAAAAAAAACAAAAAAAAAAAAGGGGCTTAATGGCCAGTTGTGATGGTGTGAGCCCGTGATTCCAACAATCAGGGGCTAAGGCAGGAGGATCATGAGTTCAAAGCTAGCTTGGCTAAACAGTGTCTCAAACGGAAGTAAGGGAATGAGGGAGGGGCATGGAGAATAAAAATAAAGAAGAGTCTAGAGAGAGCAGCAGAGTATAAGGGAAGGAGCCAATCACTGTGGGCTAGGGCTGGTAGCCAAGACACCGAGGAGGAGGAGCCTCACCAGGGCTCCCACTGTGGGGAAGGAGCCTCACCCAGGGCTCCCACTGTGGGGCGGGCCTTGGATGCGGAGGCAGAAACACTGATCTCTGTTTCATGCTGTGCTGTCCCACTGCAGCAAGGCCCATCTTTTGCCTACGTGAGTAACAGAGTGTTCCTGGTGTGACGGGAGGCACAGAGTGGATTAAGACCTGCATGCATTTTTTGCACCCACGGGCTCAGAGTGGATGTGGGAATAGGGCAGACTCATGAGTTCCTGGCCCCAGACTAGTGGAGGCATCAAAATATCATGTGTATGCGGGTGGGATGTTGGGGGTGATACCAGAGTGCAGAGTGGGGCATGTTAGCTGTCCAGTGGCTTCTGCCAGAATCCCTAGGGCTGCACTCCAGCCTGGATGGATTGCTCCAGTTCAGAGTAAACTCCCCCATCACTTCCCACAGTGTGCCCACCGTCAGTACCTCGACCCCATCTGTTGAGCATCTTAAGACCATCAGGCTCCAGAGTGGCCCTGACTTGGTCAGTAGGAAACCCAGTCAGGGAAAAGTTACCCTACCTGGCTTCCTGCCCCAGCTCTGTCCCCTGCACCTGTATGTCTTTGTGCATGTGTGTGTTGTGCTTGTCTCTTCTCCTGCATGCCAGTTGCCTCACCTGAGACATTTGAAACTTTCTTGGGTGTGTGATGCACTAGCTTTGGCGGCTTGGTAAGGCCCCGACTATGCCACACATAGCCTGCCCTGCATGGATCTCTATGTATGCCAACTGAACTCTGATGCAGAGCTGGCACATGGGTCCCAGCCTAAAAGAGACCCACCAGAGTGTTCCATGTCACCTAGTCTGTTGTAGGTAGATGCTGGGCTACAGTACTTTGTCTCATACAAGAAGCAGAATGTACTTGACATGAGCTGTCCATGAGCTTGCCCAGTCACTTAACAGCTCTAGGCCGCAGATGCATCAGATGAGGTCTCTATGCTCAAAACTTTCCTCAGAAGACCATTTAATGTGCCTGCTAGAAGATTCTTTCCAGAAGAGGGAGACTAGGGACAGGGGTTGGGGGACATCTCTGGATCCCAAGTCTGTACAGGTAGATACCATTACTCTAAGTTTCTTCCTACTAAGCCAAGGAAAATGGATGCCTCTTCTTGTCAATTTCTTCACTGGGCCAGGGCTGGAGTTTCCATGAAGACAAAGCCTTCTGCATCTTAATTTGCAGGCTGCATTGCAGGGGGATGCCCAGGCCAGCAGTAGTTGCTGCCTTCTATGGCTTGGCATCTCTTTGCTTTCCTGGCATGGCTTACTATGTTGGCCCTTCCTACGTCACTATTAATCACATGATTGCATTTGCACACAGGGGCCCTGCAGAGAGCCCTGACGGGCTGCACTCAGTCTCAGCTACATTTACTCTGCAAAACAGAGCACATGAAGCTTCAAGGCTTCATTCTGCAGCTGCTTAAAAGAATTTCTGATGGATTTGGAGCCTCCAAATTATCTTCCATAGAAAATATCAGAAGTCCAGACTGGCCAATGAAATGCTGCAAGTTTCGTAAAAATTACACTTAAGCAGTTGGGAGGGTTGTAATGGCTTAACTTGAGGAAAGTCACACATCAAGCCTGAACTGCGGTATCACCATGAACAGCAGGAAGATTGTACATTTGTACTCTTAGGCACATCCCAGCGTTGTACTATTCAATGACCTTTGTCTCTGGAAATCAGTCTTTCTAAGGAGTGGATGTCTTCTCTGTCAGAAAGCTCTTCTGAACAGATCTTGTACATCTGGCTATGACTGTTGGGGTCTTGGAGAGGCTGAGGACAGGAGAGAGATTGTGGCTGAAGGGGCAGAATTTTGTGTCAGGCCTTGTGCTGTGTTCCCCCATAACTAGATATGAATGAATTTTAGGGGGAGCTGGAAAAGCAGCTTCTACAGGCAAACCCAATCCTGGAGGCTTTCGGCAATGCAAAACTGTCAAGAACGACAACTCCTCTCGCTTTGTAAGTAGCAGAGCCATATAGGCTTTTCTGGAACTGATATTACATATCCCCCAAGAACAGAGCTTTAGGACTGAGTGGGCATCCCAGTGTCACATATCCACATATACCCCAAGAACACACAGACTGTAAGTGTATAGGGGAGTTCTGACTAAAGGACTAGAGGCAATAGAGAACAACCACATTTTTCTGTGTCTTCCAGTCCTTACCCATGCACTCAACAATCACTGAGCATCCAGTCTCAGTCAGGCATTTAACATTTGTGATTTATCTAACATTTACTGAGCACCTAGACACATGCAATACTCATCCATTCATCTATTCAACAAAGCATGTTAAGTACCTACTCTATAGCACATACATCTGTACTCTACCAAATACTGACTAACACCCACTACTTAGATTCATTCTGGTGAACACTTTTACAGACCATTACCTCTCTTTTTCATTTGTTGAGTTGATTTTTATTAAGCACATAGTATATACCTAGTACTGACCTAGGTACCAAGAATCACAATGAATAATCCTGATGTGGCTCCAGACACAGAAAAAAAGATCTGCTTTGGGGAGCAGCAGTCATTGAGGACTGCTGCAAACACAAGGTCCTGAACCTTTAAGAAAAAGCAAGACATGGTGGCATGTGCTTGTAGTCACAACACTGGGAAAGCAGAGACAAGAGAATCTCTGGAGCTTCCTGATCAGTCAGCCTACCCGCCTGGAGAGTTCCAGGCTAGTAGGAGACTCCTAGTTTGTACATCAAATCCCCACCCACTCACCCCCACCTCTGCCACTGCCATACACACATATGCACAAACAACATTTCAGCCTCTTAATGCTCAGACCAGAGCAGCCCAGACCTTGGTATAGAAAAGTCTGTGACTGACTGAAGAGCAATATCCTGCCAGGCCACTTAACCTATGTCAGCATCAGTTTTCCTACCACTTAGAGACAGCGATAAAGGACTTAGTTGTTTCTTGAGATGAATGATGTTTCCTGCATGGGTTTGGGAGGCCTGGGGACGGGGTGTCCCAGCCCAGATGCTGGTTGTTGTGGGCCAGCAGGACTATAAAGTTCTGAGTCTTTTCAGAGTCTCTCCTGCCCACACTGGACCCCTGGCACTTCCCCACTTGCCTGTGGTATGGGGGTCTGTGCTGAGCCTGGCCCACATCAACTTGTTCTTCTCTTGACAGGGCAAGTTCATTCGCATCAACTTCGATGTCACGGTTACATTGTGGGTGCCAATATCGAAACATGTATCCTTTACTGAGCTGGGACCTCATGAGGGTGAGGGGGCCCAGGAAAAATACAGAATCCTCTCCTTCTCTGCAGACTCTTGAGTTCCTTCTGGAATAATCTTTCTTGTGCTTAACAGGAGGTACTATGGGGTAGGGTTACATGTAAATCCTCAACATCTACCAAACCTTTTGTCCTTTAAGAGTTCATCTGGGATCAGCTGCCCTACATAGGCCCATGAATCAGAAATAGTGGCCAACTCTGCCAGCTCTTGGGTCCCTTGCAACTTTATGGGGAGCCTACCAGATCCTGGAACACCTGTAGCAGTTGCTTGGGAAGGTGGGTTGATGGTTAGGTTTGGGGAACTGACTTTATGAGCTATGAGCCAAGTCCCTAAGCTGGTCCCAGAGCCCTTAACTTCTCGCCAACCAGATCTTCTGGAAAAGTCTCGGGCTATTCGACAGGCTAGGGACGAGAGAACATTCCATATCTTCTACTATCTGATTGCTGGAGCCAAGGAAAAGATGAAAAGTGAGTCTGTCCTGTGACAGGTTCGAGGGTCAGTGACTGGGAAAGATCTGATATTGGGGGAGTCAGGCTTGCAGTTCCTCACCTCCTGCAGTGCACCAGGAGGTTATCCTCATCAGCTATGTGTTTGATATGTAGATGGCTATTAGTCACACATTAGAGTATTAACTGTTTAGGTTCAATTACAGTCTGTATCTTTAAAGGAAGCAGGGAGCAGTTCCACATGACCTAGATGCCATTTAGAAAGTTTGCCAGGTACCAGGTAGGGTGGTACATTTCTTAAATCTCAACACTCCAGAAGCAGGAGGTCTTTATGGGTTTGAAGCCAGCCTGGGCTACATAGTGAGTTCCAGCCGAGCTATGGCTACATAGTGAGACACTGCTCAGGTATATTTAATTCTTGACTTGAGATCAGCTCTTACTTTGTAGTCTGGGTAGCATAGAAATTGTTGTGTATCCCAATTTAGTCTTGACTTTGTAATTCTTCTGCCTCACCCTCTCAAGTACTGAACTTATTAGGCATGAGCCCTAAAACCCAGCCTTATATTTTGAGTTTAGAAGCAATTTGGAGGGGCAGTTAATTCAAGACTTTCCATTATATATATATATTATATATATATACCTCTTGTTGTTTTGTTTTGAGTCAGGGTCTTATGTGATCCAGGCTAGTCTCAAACTCTCTACATAGCCAAGGCTGACCTTGAACTGATCTTCCTGCTCCACATCCCAAGTGTTGTAATACAGGAATGTGCAATCTCTCTCCCTTTCTCCTTCCCTGCGTTCTTTCTTTTGACTCTGGGGATGGAGCCCTGGCCTTTGCAAACATCAGGCACATCCTGTCCTATACATTGAGCTACACCCCAGCCAAACCGACTTTTTTTTTTTTTAAGACCAAATTGCTACTGTCTAGTGCTCTGCAGGGTGCATAGATTCTGGTCTACTCTGCCATTGTACAAAAACAGCCACAGCAATGCATAAACCAACAGAAAAGATATGTTTCAATAAACCTTTGTATTTACAAGAACATGAAGCATGCTAAAGATTGCCATCTTCTATTATAATTTTTTTCATGTGTTCTTTATATTTCAGGTAAGAAATAGACCTGTGCTGTTGGCACAGCACAATATAAGCTGCTCTGGTCATGCAGGAATCACATTATTTTTTCCAACATAATATTTTTATTGATTATTTGAGAGTTTCAACAATGCACCCTCATACTCGCTTCCTAATCCTCCCAGATTCACCTCCCTACCCTTGTGCCTTCCCCCAAAAAGAGACAAAAAGAAAGAAAAAAAATACACCAAGTTCAGTTTGTGTTGCCCATATACTCACTGGTGTATGGTCAAGCTCCAGTGACCAGCCCCTTAAAGATAACTAAGTCCTTTCCCTGCCATCCCTACTCCTACCAGGAGCCATCAACTGTGAAGAGACACACTTCAGCATCCCTACCATAGTTTTAAGGGCTCTCTTCAATGGTTTCCTGTCCAGACTGTTTTTTTTGGGGAGGGGGGAAGAGGGGAATTGTCACATAAGCCTCACAGTTGAGGAATCAAACTTTTTAAAACTTTATTTATTTTATGTATGTATAAGTACACTGTCACTGTCTTCAGACACACCAGAAGAGGGCATCAGATCCCATTACAGATGGTTGTGAGCCACCTTGTGGTTGCTAGGGAATTGAACTCTGAACCTCTGGAAGAACAGTCAGTGCTCTTTACCGCTGAGCCTTCTCTTCAGCCCTGTGGAATCAAACACTTAAAAGAACATCAAAATTATAGCCAGAAAAGGGACACATCCATCAGTGAATATGGAATCTACATTCTATAATTAGGGTTAGGATTAAGTTAGAAAACTGATGGCAACAGCACAAACTTGGTTTCCATCAGTTTTTTGTCCTGCAGTTAATTATTTGGTTAAGAAGATGAACAAAAAGGACTGGTGTGAAGCACACCTGTCATCTTAGCACTGGGAGGAGGAAACAGGATAATAAGGTCAAGGCTAGCATGGGTTACATAATGGGACCTGGAAATAGGAAGGGGGAGAGTAGAAAGGAAAGGGAAGAGAAAGAGAAGAAGGAAAGGAAGATAGAAGGAAAGAAAGTGAAAGAAAAAGGAAAGAAAGCTATGAAAGGGCTGTGATCAGCCCAGCTGTTATTGAGTATTTTGCACAGCCTGGCACTAGGGGCTGTTGCTCCTCAGTTCTTTGTTATTGAAGCTTCATCTTCTGGAGCACCTGATGCAAAAGGATACAGGGTGCTGAGTAGATGCTATATCATCAGATAGGTGAGTTAGAATTCACAGTGCGAGGCTCTGGGACAGCTTGCAGAAGTTGTTTACCCTTCTTCCCTTTGGAGTCCCAGCTGCATTTTGCTCCATGCTCTGTAAGCATGGAGGGCCAATGGCAGCTGAGCCAGGGACCAGGGCGGAGTCTAGGGTCAATTACATTTCTTTTGTTTTGTTTTTGCTTTGAATGGGGATCTCATTGAGTAGCCCAGGCTAATCTGAAAGCATAGCAACCCCTTGCCTCTACCTCTGAAGTACTGAGATTACAGGCATGCACTACCACACCCAGTCTTATTAGTATTCTTGATGACAAAGCTGGGAAAAAGGAAAGTTGAGAGGTTGAAATATCCGTGAATCTCTCCAAACCATGGATAATGGTGGTGTTGGCAAAGGCCCAAGTCCTTGTGACTAGTCCATGTTTTTGTGAACCAGAAGCCTGAGTTACCTTGGTCTTGGGTACTTTGAACCTTGTTGAGTGGCTTCCAACTGACCTGACCCATAAAAGATATTGGCTTAATCTATCTTTTTTAATTGAAAAGCCTGATCTCACTCCAAAGTATCTCTAATTGTCTTAGAGAGAAACAAAAATGAGTTGGAAGGGTAACAATGAGGTAAGAAAGAAAGAATCACCTATAAATGGGCAAGATAAAAAATGAGCAGCAAGCCGGGCAGTGGTGGCGCACGCCTTTAATGCCAGCACTTGGGAGGCAGAGGCAGGCGGATTTCTGAGTTCGAGGCCAGCCTGGTCTACAGAGTGAGTTCCAGGACAGCCAGGGCTATACAGAGAAACCCTGTCTCGAAAAAATGAAAAAAGAAAAAAAGAAAAAAGAAAAAAAATGAGCAGCAACAAAGGAAATAGAGTAGCTGAGCTTTGTAGCATTGTAATTCTGTGGAGTTGGAGCTGAGTATTTATTAATTCTGTGGGGTTAGAGCTGAGTGTAACTTTGTGGGATAAGAGAGGCAGCACACTGGATGAAGCACTTGTTGCATAGGCATGAAGATCTGAATTCTAGATCTGCTGAACCCACATAAAGGCTAGGAGCTCAACGTGACCTGTTTGTAATCCCATCACTCACAGGGTAGAGCAGTAGAAGCAGGAGATCCCCAGACTAGCTAATCTATCTGATGAATTTCTAAGCTCTGGGCTCAATGACAGGGTCCTCCTAAAGAATAAGGGGTGTGTGTATTGGGAGGTGGGTGATTGAAAAAGACTTGTTGTAAACTTCAAGTCTCTATGTGGACACACACTCATACACACACACTTCTATACACAGGAGAACACAAATATGCACTATATAAATGCAAGGAGAGAGAAAGAGGATGCCTTTTTCCAGAATAATTGTTTTTTTTTTTTTTTCCCCTTGAGACACTGTTGCTAAACTTCCTTCCCACAGCACATCTATCCGTCCTTGCCTCCTAGCTACAAACAGAGACAAGATGACACCAACATTCACTCTGGGGAAACAATTGAGTTCATTGGGCTTTCTTACCTCCATAAGGAAGGTAAGGGGTGGTGTACAGGGGTATGGATAGGCCATCCTTAGAAAGCCTTTACCAGTAAAGATAAGAGCCCCTTTTTCCTAGTCTTCCTTGGCCTATGTGGGATAGCCTTCCCCCCAAGGCCACATTAAGGCAGAGTTACATAGTTGCATACAATAGGGAGCAGCTAGAAACTCTGGTAAGGATTTCATGACTTTCCCAACCCCTCCATGAGAGGATATAAACAGTCAGAAAGCCCAAGATGATTCTTTTGCAAGAGGACACAGCTAAACTCCCAAGATTGTGGTTGCCTGGCTCAGAATACACTCACTCCCAACAGTCTCCTTCCAGACTGGCCTTAAACTTGAGATTCCCTGCCTTTAGAATATTGGGCCTATAGGCTTATACAAGCGTGTACAAGCAAGCCAGACACAAACAAGTTTTATTAGACATTATAATATATACAAGGGATTGGCAAATGGGTTTATTAAAGGCCAGATAGTAAATATCATAAACTTTGAGCACCATCTGTTTTTGTTAAAGCTGCTTACTATTACAGTGGGAGAGTTCACAAGTAAATTGAGGCAGTCCTGTTTTAATAAAACTTTATTTACAAAGGCAACCAGTGGGCTAGATTTGTTAACCTCTGATAAAAGGCTTGTGAGATAAAAGATGAGAGCTAAGTCTTTATGTCCCAGAGTAGGAATTCAGTATATCAGACCTAAATTTGATGTTCTGAAATATCTTGTTTGTTATACACAAGGCAGTACATAATATACTGTTTAGGATATGTAAATCTATTGTTGTTTTAATTATTCTCTATTGCTTTAGATAGTAATTTATTTTTAAAATAAAGTTTAAAAATGTATGTACATGTTTGGGTTTAAACATAACACACCAGTGGGCATGGTGGTGCATGTCTATGATTCCAGCACCAAGAAGGTAATCAGTATCAGCATGGGTTACATAGTAAGAACCTGTTTCAAAACTACAAAAAACTATGTGTGTATGTGTGTATACATGTGTTCGTGTGTGCATGTGTGTGTGTGTGCTTGTGTGTGTAGTGTGCATGTGTGTGTGTGTGTGTGTGTGTGTATACACATAAGTAAAAAGAGATGATCTAACTCTTTAACTTTGTTTTTGGAGTCAAAGGCTTTAGAAATTCAGACCAGACACATTTCTCACTGAGCTGAAGCAACCCCATGTTAAGGGCTATGGTTGAACAGTACAGACAAGGCTGGACTTTTAGCTGCCTGGTACCCTGGTGCAGTACACAACAAGCACTACTGTATGAGATCAGCACTGGCTGGTGAGGACTGTACATGATGACATATGGGAAGAGTTTTAACTGCCCCAACCTTGAGAAAGGGAGAGAGGTGACGATGGCCCAGATGTTGCTAGGACCTGTGTCCTACTGAAGGTGAAAGTGTGTCTCCGTGTACAGCTCTCTCTCCTTCCTTGTAGGTGACCTGCTTTTGGAGAGCTTCAGTAGCTACACATTTTTATCCAATGGCTTTGTGCCCATCCCAGCTGCACAAGATGATGAGATGTTCCAGGAGACACTGGAGGCCATGTCCATCATGGGCTTCAGTGAAGAAGAACAGCTAGGTGAGTTTCATACCTTGTATCTGGTAAACTGGATTTGTGATGCTAGGGAATTCTTCACTGGCCCTCATCTCGTCAGGATGCATGGCTACTCTCCTGAAAGGAGGCAGAGAGGGAGAGAAGAAAAACCAGAGAAAGAAAAGTGAACTACATCCTTCCACATGTGACCTAATAGGCAAGTGGCTAAAGTAAAGCTCTTTTGGTTGCAATTGACCCAAATTGGCTTAAACAAAAAAAGTGATTTACTCTGTGTTAGTTACTTCTGTTAACCTGAGGACACACTGGACAGAAGCAACTTAAGAAAGGGAGGATTTATCTTGGCTCATGGTCTCTAGGGTCTCACTCCATCATGGAGGGAAGGCCTGGTGGAACTTTTCAGACCGTGGTAGCGGGAATATATAGCAGAGCTCCTTAAATCACATCAGGCGGGAAAAGCAGAGTGGGAAGGAACTGCCCCTACCAGCCTATTTCCACAGGCCAGGCCCTACCTAGAGGCTTTCAAAATAGCATCATTACTGGGACCAAGAGCTGGGAAGATAAGCCTATGGAGAATGGCCCAAAATCAAACCAATCAATCCAGTATTGGAAAACTCAGATGTGCTGGTTGTAGGTTCTAGGTTCTAGGGACTCTGAATTTCTCTTAAAAGCTGGTTTCTGGTCCAGAAACACTTTTCTTTCTGGCTCAGACCAGCTCCAGCATTCAGAATTAACCAGGGCAGGACTGTGGTAAACTGGCCTCCCTTCCCACACCCTCTGCGGTCCCAGTTGCTACGTGAGGACCATAGGATAGGCTGGTATCTATAGGATAGCCTACAATCCAGACAAAGAAGGTTCTAGGACAGTGTAGACAGATGGGTGGTGTCTGTGGCTCTTGTGTCAGCAGCCAGAGCCATGGACTCCTGTCTAATACATCTCCTTGTCAATTTGACTCCTAAGCCAGTTTTAAGAAAACACAAAGTGATATTAAATATTAGAGTGGGTCCCAGTTGTGTACTTCTTATTTTCCCCTTAAGACACCAAGATGCTCAATGTATTTATTCTAATAGTGAAAGAAAGAAAAAATAGGAATAAAGTAAAATGGTGATTAATAAAAGGTATAGTTATCTGTTCCTGTAAATGGGGAAGATGGGGCCATTTAAATTGTGTTAAATTAAATGACATCTGTATCAGTACTTACAGGAGATTAAAAGAGAAAGTAGTAAAGAACAAAGCAAGACTTTAACTTTTGAGACAGTATCTCATGTAGCCCAGGATATCCCAGAACTCTCTATGTTGCCAAAGATTATCTTGAACACCTGATCTCCCTACTTGTCCCTCCTGAGTGCTGGGATAACAGGTATGTCCATCACATCTTTATGGGGTGCAGGGAATCAAGCCAGGCTTCCTGGAGGTTAGGCAAGCCCTCTACCAATGGTACTCTGTGGGGAAACTGAGGCAGAGAAGCAAAAAGTTAACTGCTGCTGGGGCTAACTTGGGACCTTGCTTTTGCCCATAGAAGTTTGGGTCCTTAAACTTCTTGAATAATTTATGTCAGGAACCAGGTGGAAAGCAGGCTAAATGGCCAGGCATAGTGGCACATGCCTGTAATCTCAGCACTTGGGAGGCTGAGGCAGGACGGTTGTTGTAAGCTTGAAGCAGACAGGGGTATAGACTGAGACGTCTCTCAGAGACAAAAACAAACAAGCAAACCACTCATGGAGGCACATACCTTTAATCCCAGGACCACATAGGCAGAGCCAGAAGACTCTCTGTGAGTTCCATGCCAGCCAGGGCTACACAGAGAAAACCTGTCTCAAAAAACCAAAATGACAACAACAATGTGAACAAATGAAACAGAATAAAGCCAGGTGGTGGTGGAGCATGCCTTTGATCCCAGCACTTGGGAGGCAATGGCAGGCAGATCTCTGAGTGTAAGGCTAGTCTAGTCTACAAAGAAAGTTCAAAGATAGCTAGCGATATACAGAAAAAACTCTGTTTAAAAAAAAAAAACAAGAAAAAAATGAAAAGAAAATATCAAGGAAGACTTAAATCAATGATGGAGCAGATAGGACACAAATGGAGTAAGGGGTACCACGCATTGCCTTCTGTGGGGGTACATGCCTGTAAACAGCACCTGGACGGGTGAGGCAGGAAAATTGACCTTAAGTCAGCCTGAGTTAAGCAGTGAGATCTGTCTGAAAGTAGGAAAATGTGCTAACAATCAATGTTCTCAAGATAAACTTAAGCCAACATTTCCAGCTCTAGAGGTGGGCACTGCTGCCATCTACTGGTGAGTGATGGGGGTGCTGCCATCACTCTTCTGCTGAACTCACTAAGGCTGAGCTGGAATTAGATGGCAGGCACACTGGTAATACCTAGCTTAGACTTGTACTTTTGAGGACCTCAAGGCCAGCACTTCCTAGTTTACAAAGTTCCTTTTGTGAGTGGTAGTATAAAAGGGAACACCCTTAGCAGTGCCCTGTCTGTAACAGCTTCACAGTGAAGAGGAGTGGGGTGGGGGTGGGTTAGCAGTTAGCAACTGGATCTTCCTCCTCTTGACTATGACTGGGTCTTGTGGTATGAGGTCATCTGCTGTGAAGAAGCTAAAACCCATGGTGTGGCCTGGGACCAAAGAAAGATGGAGTTTCTAGACTTTGTTACTGGAACATGATAACTTCTTGGTGAAAGATTCCACAGTTCAATGAGGTCTATTGGCAATCATCAATGACACACCCTCCACACCCCCATTCTTACCTACTACCTCCATCCATCCTCTATCCATGCACCCATTTACTCTATTCATTATCTTTAATCCATCCATTCATGCATCTTTCATTCATTCATTTATCTATTTCCTCTCGGAGTCCATCCTCTATCTATTTATCTATCTATGCATCCAACCTCTATCATACTCAATCACGCCACCATCCATGCCTACCATCTATCTTCCATCCATTCATTCTTCCATTCATAATAGTCAGTGAGATACATTTGGTCCATGGCTAGAGCTTACAAGTCCCTGCTGCATAAAGAAATTCCATGTGCACAATACAAAGTTTTTCAGCAACTTCCTGGCCATACTCAGCTCCCATATCCAAGCATCTTCTTGTGCAAGTCAGGGAGCCAGACAATCTTGTCCAGAACAAGAACTCTGAACTTGGTCTACAGACAAATGACACTGGTTGACTCTGGGTATCCAGTGATAATTAGATTGATGGCTTTCAAAATACTTTGGGCTGTTACTGACTAATCCACTCTTCTCTCCCTACTTCAGCCATCTTGAAGGTAGTATCATCCGTTCTTCAGCTTGGAAACATTGTCTTCAAGAAGGAGCGAAATACAGACCAGGCATCCATGCCTGATAACACCGGTACTTGTCACTTTTCCCAGCAATGATAGCTTCTGGAATAGGGGGCCAGGTCACATTCAGGCACTGGCCATATAGATGTTCCCTTATCTATGGCAGTCAGCTGTGATCTTAAAGTATAAGACAACACAAGGAGAGAGTTTGACAGAGAAAAGCCACCTTTGAGTGCCTTTTATTATATTTTATATTTTATTATTTTTATTTTATTTTTTATTATATTTTAAATTTTATTACACTGTTATAATTATGACATTTATTGTTACTGTAATTGTTACCTTATTAGTAGTAGTTCTTTTGGAGACAAAACCTCAGTTGCTAGCCCAGGCTGGCCTAGAACTCCCAGTTCTCCAGCCTCAGTCTCCAAGTCCTAGGAGGGCAGGTATACTCACCATGCTGGCTACATGACTTATTCCTAATTACTGTTGTTACCTCCTCATGGTATCTACTGTCTTAGTTAAACTTTATCAGAGGTCTCTACAGGAAAACATCAGCAGACGGCTGGCACCATCGGTCCAACACTCACTCACGTCTGGCATCCTATCGCATGGGGCTTTTGCATCTCTGCCTCTTCCTTCAAGTGTTTCATGAGTGCAGATCCTAAGCACAAAGTCAGAAGCTGAGTGTTTCCAGCGAGATAGGCTCTCATTGATCACCTCTTCTGAACTCTCCAATGGTTTTTTTATTGAATAAACATTTCCTAAGCAGTTGTACTCTGCCAGGCCTTAAACACAGCACAAAGCAAGCCAGCTCAGCTCTTCTTATGGTACAGTCTTGCTGAGGAGCTTAGGCCTCAAGCTCCTTGCAAATGAAGGGCCCCATATAAAGCATGGGCGGTCCAACTGAACCCAGCTTCCAGACAAGCCATAACACTTTCCACCACAACAATGTTCCATGGGGCAGGACAGGTGGCTCAGAGTTTACAAGCACTTGTTGCTCTTCTAGAGGACCCAAGTGCGATTCTCAGCACCCCAGTCAGAAATCTCACAACCGCCTGTAACTTCAGCTCTTGGATATCTATCACTCTTTTCAGCACACACATGCATGTGTGTAAATAAAAATAAAACCTTTAAAAGGAGATTCTACTATAAAGTGCTATTTCTCTGAAATTCTTATTTAACTCAGAACCCTGGTTCCCCTCCTCTGGATTTCCCACCACTGATTCTGGACATCTTTCTTGAAAATATTCAAAATTTTCTGTTTCTGAGAGGATCGCCTGACTCCCATCACTCTTAGTAGTAGCTAAATATCAGGTTTCTAGTTTTGGGGCCACCACAGACTATATATTATATCACTTTACAGCCCCACAGAGAACACCCTATTGGATATATATTGTGTAGTAACCCACCACCCCAAGATGTGGCACACTAATAGGTTCCAATTTGCCATGAGAATCCAGAGACATGAACAGATAGCTTGTGAAGCAATGGAGGAACCCTACACTTTAGTACTATCTGCACCCCCATATCCCCATGCAATAGACAAATCTTTGTGTGTAGGAAGCAGCTGGTGATGTACTTCTGTGGTTTTTTGAAAATAAGTTTTTAAATGTAGAAATATACAGTAATATAATGAGCCACATGTTTATGACCAGAATAGACATATATGAATACATTTTAGTTTTCCTTTTTCTTCTTTTGTTTGAAGTTCTTTCTGTTTCTTTACCTGTTGTTTTTTGAGGCAGGGTCTCATATAGCCCATGCAGGGCTCAAACTCACTGTGTGGGCAGAGGTGATCTTGCCCTTATGATGCTCCCGCCTCCATCTCCCAAGTGCAGGCACGACAGACATGTACCACCACATTGGTGCATGAACATTTCTTTTCCTTTAAAGGGAATTGAACAGTAGAGATGACATCACTTGGTCCCAGAGGCACCTGTTCTCTTTGGTGGCGTAGCTAAATGTTTCTTTTCTCATACTCATGCAGCTGCTCAGAAGGTCTGCCACCTTGTGGGGATTAATGTGACAGACTTCACCAGAGCCATCCTGACCCCACGTATCAAAGTTGGACGGGATGTGGTGCAGAAAGCTCAGACCAAAGAACAGGTAATAAGCTGTGGCTGTTTATGTTGCAAACCTTCTATCCATTTATCATCTACCCATATCCATGAATCTCCCATCCATCCATTTGCCCACATGCCCATCTGTCCACCCACCTAGCTACCTGCTCACCCATACATCATCCACCCAATCATTTACCATCTACCTGTCTATCCAAACAGTAATCTGACTAACAACCATCCATTCATTATCTACCGTCCATTATCCACCCATCTACCTACCCATAAATCCACACATTGACTCAGCCACCCATCCATTTACCTGGCCACCCACCTATCCATATATTTACCCATTAACCACCCCTCTACCAACCCACTCATGTCTCAGCCATCCGTCTACCATTCCTCTACCCATCCACCTATCTCTCTATTCATCCATCTATCCACTCACCCCTATATCCTTCATCTATCCAAAACTAAAATATCTGCGTCCTATGCCAACTTTTTTGGACATTGCTAACCAAAAGCAGAGTCCTTCACACATCACTGACTGCTCTGTTCTCTACCACACTGGCTCCATCTCCAACAGCTCTCTCCTTATGGGGGTCAAGAGAGTGCCAGGGCTTCAGATTTCTACTTAGCAATCTTAGAAAAAAAAAAAAAAAAGACCTGACTTGTGGAAATGACTATATTTTCAAGAAGCAGGGCTGAAAGCCTCTAATTGATCCTTAAACAGAACAGGCTCCACAGGATTCTCATGGGTGGCATTTCATTATCTATCTAGTCATTCTTTAAGTCTGACCACTCTTCCTGCCACTTTTCTGCTGGCAATACCCATGTTTTCTTCATTGCCCCTGCAGGCTGACTTTGCCATTGAGGCCTTAGCCAAGGCTACCTACGAGCGCCTTTTCCGATGGATTCTCAGCCGTGTGAATAAAGCCTTGGACAAGACCCATCGGCAGGGGGCCTCCTTCCTGGGCATTCTGGATATTGCTGGGTTTGAAATCTTTGAGGTATATCTGTGGTCTTGGT
The DNA here is from genome assembly GCA_021653895.1 of Mastomys natalensis. NCBI lineage: Eukaryota > Metazoa > Chordata > Mammalia > Rodentia > Muridae > Mastomys > Mastomys natalensis. Next base: position 235,536 of record JAJTUV010001195.1, on the reverse strand, counting down.
CATCTGGGATAGGGCTTTGAGATGTTGCTATTTTGTAGAAAGGCACACAGATAGGCACTATAGGTAGGATGCTTTTGGCTAAGGTTACACTTGAGTGTGTAAGAGACATAAATTCACTATTTATGTATTAGATTGTGTAAGTCGGCTGGTCAGAAAATCTGGAGGCAGTAGGCAGGACCTACCTGCTCTGTTCTCTACCACCTTGGCTCCATCTCCAACAGCTCTCTCCTCATGGGGGTCGAGAGAGTGCCAGAGCTCCAGATTTCTACTTAGCAATCTTAGAAAAAAAAAGAGCATCCAATTCTAAGAGCTGCAATCCAAATCCTGAAGTAGAAGTCATGTTGGTTCTTGCTCAGTTGAGCTATGACAATGGGTCACGTCTAAGTTGAGCACCGAGCTCAGGTTCTTTATTATATTTTATGTAGTATACACAGAGTGCCTGGGTCCCACTCCCATGAGTTGGAGGGAATTTCTCAGAGTAAGAGTCTGAGAGATGTATCAAACAGGTCCTTTGTGGGATCTCCCTGTCATTTGAGCCTAAGTTTTCCTGCCTATAAAATGGTGAAGAGAACATGCCTTATATGGTTAGTCCATCTATGTGAAGGTAGAAAAAGTAAGGACCCTGTGGTATGGGAGTGGGTCACTTTTGCCAGTCATACTAGACTTTACACCATGTTAGTTGAGTCTTGCACCTCTTGGGATGCTGAGGACCAGGTCATGGAGCTTCTTACAGCTGAGCTCCCTGCCTTCTGAGCTCACCCAGCTCAGCTGTCCTCCTTCTCCATGCATATGCGCAGGTAAACTCCTTCGAGCAGCTGTGCATCAACTACACCAACGAGAAGCTGCAGCAGCTGTTCAATCATACCATGTTCATCCTGGAGCAGGAAGAGTACCAACGAGAGGGCATCGAGTGGAACTTCATCGACTTTGGCCTGGACCTGCAGCCTTGTATTGAGCTGATTGAGCGGCCGGTGAGGGGCTGGCACTGTGTGTGCATGGCCCATTTGTACACACCTAGTCAGAGAATGTTTTCCATGTGGACAGTGTCTTTCAGCAAGTCCTGGAAGGCTGTAAATGGAGTCCTTGGGAACTAGGCCATGCTTTCTGTTAACTCCTGTTTACAATCAACATTTTTTGTTTGTTTTGTTTTTTTCTTTGTTTTGTTTTTACACCACCTTTCCCTCTTTTTGATATAACTCACCTGGAACTCAGTATGTACACAGAGGCTAGCCTCTAACCCTAAGAGTCCTCTTGCCTCAGCCCCACAAGCTAGTCATGTTGTTCCTCAGTGAAATAATTATTTTATCAATTCTAGGCTTCCAACCCAGGACCTTGCCCACACTAGGCAAGTGCTCTTTCATTTAAAGTTTTAAATAGTTTTATTAGCTTATATTAATTTTTTGGAGATAGAGTCTATTATAGCCCAGACTGGTCTCAAACTTACTATGTAGTTGAGGATGACTTTGAGCTTCTTATCTTCCTGCCTCCAACTCCCAAGTGTGGGATGCAGGTATATACCACCTTACCTGGTTGACACATGATTATGACAATCCTCTACCTTGGCCTTCCTGTGCTAGTATTAGGGTGCACCTCACCATGATGCAATTCCGCCAGTCTTTCTCTTCCTCTCCTCCATTCATTCATTCCCAAAGAGTCTGTGCTTTGTCTCTGATATATCCCAAACTTCTAGAGCCATAGTAGGCTAATAGTCACCATGTGCTCGGCCCTCTTCTTTAGTGTTGGGGCTGTAAGTATGAATAAGATGAGCATGGACCCTCACCCCCTGGAAGGACCAGTGGTGAAACCAACTGACACCCCTGGCAAGGCACTATGGAAACAATCAGGAAATGGTTCTATGTGGTGGAGTCCTCAAAATGGAGATAGTTCCCCCAGGGTGAATGATACATACCAACACCTTAATTTAGATCCTCTCAAACACAGAAAAGCTTTGCTGAAAGGGACTCTGGGTAAATTTATAAGGAAACAAAGCAACAGATTCATTTGAAATTCTTATGTAATCTTGACTGGGTATGGTGGCTCACATCTAGAATCCCAGCACTTAGGAGGCTGAAACAGGAGGATTGCTGCAGGTTTGAGATTAGTGTTAACTGAATAGTGAGTTTTGGCAGCCTGGGATATAGTGTCTCAAAGTGTACATGGGAGCCTGGGGTACAAAATAAACCCAATAAAACAGGCTCCAGGCCCTGAGTTCCATTCTCACTCAAGATGGGAGAGAAGAATGCAATCTTTGTGTATTGCCCAGTATGGATATCAGCCAACACTGTGTCCTGTTAGTTCTTACTTTCAGCCCCTCAAGCTGTCTATTGACAGAAGATTTTGACATGGAAGAAAGAGGGTATGGATTTACCATAGATATAAACAAAATGCAGTAGCAATGCCGGGAGGACTCCTGTGTGTGACCTCTCATGTAGTTCAACCTGGCTTTGAACTTGTTTGTAGCTGAATTAGCATTGAACTGATCCCCCTTGCCTCTGCTTTCCACATGTCAAGGCTTCAGTCCTATGCCGCCACACTGACAATATGTGTGGAATGTGTATGGTTGGCCCTGCCTGGTGAGCCTGGGGTCCTCCTGCCTAGTGGTGACCTTGCCTTTCTATGTCCCCAGAACAACCCCCCTGGTGTGCTGGCCCTGCTGGATGAAGAATGCTGGTTCCCCAAAGCTACGGACAAGTCTTTTGTGGAGAAGCTGTGCTCAGAGCAGGGCAGTCACCCCAAATTTCAGAAGCCCAAGCAGCTAAAGGACAAAACAGAGTTCTCCATCATCCACTATGCTGGGAAGGTATTGGTCAGGGGGTCTTGAGGAGTGCTTTGTCTCAAAGGAACCTGGGAGGGTGTTCACATCAAGGGTGCTTTGGCAGTGGCTGTGTCCTCCAAACACTTGTAGCAAGGTGGTTCTCAGTTAGGGGCTCCGTACAATTTGTCTAAGCGACTGTCAGGAGTGGAAGTGACCATTTCTGACATATGTCAACTGTGCTGACCAGACTGTTTTTCCATGGAAAGACTCCAAATACTTCTTGCTCCATGGCAAACCCAACAGGCACGGCCCCTGGAGTGAGGGCACCAATGAGTCTTCTATAGATTCACAGGAATTCCTGACATTACCACTGTGCTCCGTCTGAGGAAACTGTGCCAGCTGACATCATCATTGTTGTGATCATCATCATCATCATTGTCACTGTCATCTTGGATATTAGTATATCCTGAAGTGCTACAGCTCACCTCTGCTGGCACTGCACAAACATGGCACACAGATATATGCAGGCAAAACATCCACACTTATAAAGAAAAGCCATAGCTTGTTCTGGCTTGCAGAACTGTTTTCCTTAGTCTGCTTTTGGTCAAGGTGTTTCACATAGCAATAGAAAACAAACTAGAGCAGATACCCTGCTTGACATCCTAGGGTCAATCCCCAGTACTATAATGAGATGCAGTACAGTACAGCCTTAGCTATAAGACTCCTGTTCATGAGACAGTGGGGAAACCTGGTGCTCAATTTAACAATGAAAATCCTTGTTAAACTGCCCAGGCATAGGGGAGATATGGGGTATCTAAGATGGCTTTTGTCACCATTAGCTTCCTTGACCATTTCTGGTGCTAAGTGTGAGACTCTGGCAGAAGGTGGCATCTCTGAGACTGTGGAACAGTTTTTCTGGCACTAGCTTCCACAGGTGGATGCCCTGTATGGCATCCCTATAGGATCCCTGAAGATTCTGACCTTCTGGTTTCTTTCTTAATTTTGGTGGCTGCCTCAAAAATGTCATTTCTCATTTGATGTCTACAGGTGTGAGAGGAATGTGGGAGGATTTGGGCTTTGCAGCAGGCTTCTCAGCCAGGAAGCCTGATGGCAGGGTGGCTTTTGGCAGGTGGACTATAATGCAAGTGCCTGGCTGACCAAGAACATGGACCCACTAAATGACAATGTGACCTCACTCCTCAATGCCTCTTCAGACAAGTTTGTGGCTGACCTGTGGAAGGATGGTAAGTCCGTTGTATCCTGACACAGCTTTATGACAGAAGGCTGAATACCTCAGACCTACTTCTTGGTTTATACATCTACCCAGAGTGGGAGGCTCCATGTGGGAACAGGGACTGGACCAGGCTGTCACGTGCTCACACTATAGCATTGAAACAACTTTGTCCATACAACACAATTCTTTCTTCATAGAAAGTAAGAGCTTGTCCTTAGCTGAGTGGGAGTGACTGTGGATGGAGAACACAGATTCAGGACATTTTTGAATGGCATGTCTCAATGTGGAAATGGCTTCATTAGATTTTAATGTCCCATAACAAAAGGAAGTCATAAATCAAAGCAATCTTTAAGGACTCTGGTGGGGACCTAGTGATATTCTTAGTTTTGGGGCCAATGGAAGTTGGTGGTCTGTTAAGACAGCCTCAAAGGTCTCATAGGATAGTCAGATTTATATTAGGTCAGGCATGGATGGAGACAGTAAATGGCCATTAGTAGTTAAAGATAGCCCAAGATGATTTGGCTCTGAATCTGCAACATTCCAACTCTCCTTGGTACTAATCTGTCACCCTTGTAGAATCTTTAACATAGATCTGACCCTTTTTCTGGAAAATTCAGTTCATAGCCTCTTCTTAAACAAGGGACACTGAGCATCCCATCCTATTCTGAACTCACCAAAAAAGCCCTGTTTCACAGCCCAGGAAGTGGTATAACTGGGCATGATGAAGCAGTCCCCTTCTGAAGTCAAAAGGACACATGTCACAGACTCTTCTTGTCTCTGCCATGTATCAGTATGACCATGGGCATGTTGACTAACTTTGTTGAGCTTGGATGTCCTCATTTGTAAACTGGGTCAATACCATGTCTCACTTGCCCTAGGAATTGTGTGAGGTTGGCTCTCACCAGTGGTTCTCAGCCTTGCACCAGGGCCTCCCTATTAAATCACAGGCTGAGGCTAGAGCTGGGCCACATAGGATGCTCTGGCTCCATCTAGTGCTGCATCACCTGGGGACAGTAGAGAGCTTCTCATTCCATCCTAGAGAAGGCACAGGAAGACTATGGCTATGTGGTTGGGCACCTGCCCAAAGCAGAAGCTCCCCTGTGCTAATATTACCCACTAATTCCTGGTCTATCAAGCACTTACCAGTCCTCCTCAGAGCACTTGCTGTGTCTTCTAACTAGAATGTCCTTTCACTGGATACCTATGTCTTCATGGGCAGATGGTGGGCCACCATACCTCCCCCTTCTCTGTATCTTCTCAGAGATCAGCTTCTCAGGCACACTCCTCATCACCCTGTTGAAGGAAGGTCACTCTTCCTTCTCCTCTTGTCCCATTCTCTTTTTCTTTTCCATTTTTCTCTCTTCCCACTCCTTCCTTTCCCCCTCTTTCTATCCTTGATTTTTCTAACCACAGCTCATCACCTGATATAGAACACTTCAGTGTCTGCCTCCTGTTAAAGATCAGTAACCTATGGGGAGAAATGGCCAGGGACTTTGGTGAGTGTTTGGGACCCACACAGTTAGTTCTCGGGAAATCTCCAGAGATAAAGGAAGTATTGAAGGCTACTGTGGAGCTGAGGGCTCTCTATGCCTTGTGTCCACATTGCATCCTTAGGATAGTGCTATTGCTTTCATTGTTAAGAAAGGGAAACTGAACTTAGAACATGGTGCCAGGGCCAGGCCAGTGAGTTAATACCAAGAATAAAACTGACTCCTTTGGTCTCTGTGACAAGAACAGAGGGTTATCTTGCCACTCAGGTGCCCTCAAGGATGCCCAAACTGACACTACTTAGAGGCTCTTATCTCAGCTCTGACCCTAGTAGCAGTAGAAGCACTGACCTCTAGAGGGAAAGATTGGAAATATTACCCCAGATGGGTTCTGTCATCTCCCATAGAGTATCGCCTGCACAAAATACCTCCCTTGATCAACATCTTCACAGCTCAGTTCTCTGGCTTGTGGCAGAGCCCAGAAGCTGATGTCACTCTTCATGTACCCCACAGTGGACCGCATTGTGGGGCTGGACCAGATGGCCAAGATGACTGAAAGTTCACTGCCCAGTGCCTCCAAGACCAAAAAGGGCATGTTCCGCACTGTGGGCCAGCTCTACAAAGAGCAGCTGGGGAAGCTGATGACTACACTGCGCAACACCACACCTAACTTTGTGCGCTGCATCATCCCCAACCATGAGAAGAGGGTGAGCCATATCCCAACCTGGGCCGCCTGCCTGTGGAATAGTGCTGGGGTGGGGGCTGGAGAGAGGAACCTGGGAGGCAATAAGGCATATCAATAAGGTGGACAGGTAGAAAGAGAGGTCTGATATTGGTTCCTGCCCTGAGCACCCTCAAGGAAGGCCTACGCCTACACATGTGGAAAGTTGCCTGGATTTGGACCTATTCTCCATGCCTGAACACAAAGGAAAGAGAGCAAGGAAGGAAAGAAGGGATAAAGGGAGAGAGGTAACAAAGGAGAGAGGAAGGGAGGGAGGAGGGAAGGGAATCTTTCTAGAGAATGCTCGGCTAGTTAGAAGCATGGAGTATGAGGCCACCAATCCTTCCATTCTTCCAGTAAATGCTTGCCAAGCTGCCATTTGTGACTGACAGTTGGAATACAGTGTTGAAGAAATCACTGGAAACACATTTGCTTATCACAGTGGGAAGAGAATTGCTACAGCATCTGGTAGAGAGAGGCCAGGGAACCTGAGGGACAGCTCAGTCCACAACAGAGAATTTGTGGGCCCAAAATGTCATTGATGCTGAGGTTATGAGAAACCACAGGGACCTTGACACACAGGCTAGAAACACGATGGTAAATTAGGAAAATAACAAAAATCTTGGCTAGCTACCTCTGCCTCAAGAACTTTAAGAATGGGTAAATGGGCTAGGGAGAAAACTCAGTTGGTAAAGGCTCTTACTGCCAAGGCTAACGACCTGAGTTCTATCCCTGAGATCCACATGGTAGAAGGAAAACCTGAGAGCTGCAGGATGTCCTCTGACCTTCACATATATACTGTGGCATACCTGTGCCCATACCTATCCCCAAATACAACATAAATATAAGTGTCATTTTAAAAGGTGTATGTATCATCAGCTTGGTGAAATGCATAGTGGGGTATGAGTATTCTTGGAGGTGTTTTAGGTCAAAATCTTGGGGTAAGGAAATGTATAGAGGTGAGAAATTAAGTTTAGGCAAGAAAACTATAGTTAGGTAATTTTGTATTGTTTTTGTTTATGTGCACGTGTGTGTACATGCCTGTGGATGTGGGGTATACATACACAGTGTACTACAGAGGTTAGAATACAAGCCCTGATATCAGTCCTTAGGTACCTTCTATTTCTGTGTGGGGCAGCTTTCTTACTGGCCTGGAGCTTTATCATGTAGGACAGCTGAACTGGTCTACAAACTTTTCACATTCCTCCTGTCTCTGCCCTGATTACAGTTCTAGGATTATAGGCCCATGCTGCTGTGCCCAGCTTTTTACATGGGTTCTATGGATGTGAACTCAGGGTCTCATGCTTACAAGGCAGGAAATTTGTGGAATGAGGTATCTTCCCAGCCCTTTGTTTCATATTGATACACAAAGGTATGGAATAGAGATGGGACTATACTAGCTTGTGGAGCTAGAGATTGGCATCCTGTCTGTAGGAAACTCCTGAAGGAGTTTAAGCAGTAGATCAAGATCAAATGAGTTAGAAGAGGCAGGCAGGGCTTAGGGGAGATGATCAAGTCAGAAGGTGCAGAGGAGAGAGACAATGGCCTTAAAAAGTAGGTTGGGGAGATGACTTAGCCATTTAAAGTGCTTGCCATACGAGTGGGACTTGGAACCCCAGAAACCCACATAAATACTAGAATCCTCAGACAGGGAATCCCCAGAATTCCAGCTAAGAAACTAGTGGTACTGGTGGCCTTTGAGTTTGAGTGAGTGAGTGAATGAATGAATGAATGAATGCCTCAATGAATAAGAAAGAAGTGATTGAGAATGATTTCTGACCCCAACTTTGTGCATCCAAATGTGTACAAACACACTTGAATATACAGACATCACACAATGCACAACCACACACACATACACATACGTTGCACATACACCACACGCACATCATGTACACATACACATGTGAATATGTGTGCTCTCATAGACATACAAAACCATGAATGTATACAAATGTACACCACATCTGTTTTTTGATTTTGTTTTTATTTATTTTTTTTTAAAGAAACTTACTGGGAGAGACATGGGAGGAAAGAGCCAAGAGTGGTGATGGCCCAGAAGTAAGGGAGAGGGTAGTGAGGAAATAACCGCTTCAGCTTCTGGCCAGGGGTGCTGGCACCACCGAGCACAATGGGGATTATGAGAAAAATAGGCCCAAATTGTGGAAACCCAGAGATAGTAACAAGACACACTGTCCCTCAGCTAAACTGGTTAAGACCCCACAGGCTGCCAGGTATGTTTTCTGGCAGGGCTTGCTGTTCCAGTGCTCACTGGCCTCCTCCATTCCCACAGTCTGGCAAGCTGGATGCATTTCTAGTGCTGGAGCAGCTGCGGTGCAATGGTGTGTTGGAAGGCATCCGCATCTGCCGTCAGGGCTTCCCCAACAGGATTGTCTTCCAAGAGTTCCGGCAACGGTGAGCATGCTAGGGTGGGGCAGTGTGGAGCTAGCCTTGTAGAGAGCACAAATGATGGAGATATGTTGGCTGACTTCTGTCTTGTGTTTTAAGCTATGAGATCCTGGCAGCGAATGCCATCCCCAAAGGCTTCATGGATGGAAAACAAGCCTGCATTCTCATGGTGAGCTTAAGCCTGGACCCTCCTAGACATCCAACTGTGACCTTCCCGCTGTGGGTCATATTGCCAGTTGCTGATCTGGGTGGGATGGTTCTTAAATATATGTCACCACTGACAAAATGGCCAGTTCTTGAAAATGGTGACTTCTTCCTCCCTTCTCAGATCAAAGCTCTTGAACTTGACCCCAACCTGTACAGAATTGGGCAGAGCAAAATCTTCTTCCGTACGGGGGTCCTGGCCCACCTAGAGGAGGAACGAGACCTGAAGATTACTGATGTCATCATGGCCTTCCAGGCGATGTGTCGTGGCTACCTGGCCAGAAAGTAAACACAATTTCCTGTATCCTAAAACTTACTGCAAATGCATAAGTAGAAACTTAAATCCAGAGAAAGGAATTTCCAGCCCTGTATTGAGACTCTAATTCCAAGAAGTCATCTCTCTTAAGATGTGTCCTGAATCAACAGCTTCTGCCTGAGAGGAAAATGTAGCTTCCAATTGAAATGCATATGTTGGTTATAGATGTAAAAAGGACAGAATAACAGCCAATGGGCTTGAGAGTTTTAGATATGGGTTGGTTTTTTTCTTTATTCTTTCATATATTATATCTCTACCACAGTTTCCTCTCTCTCTTCTCTTCCCAGTCTCACTCCCTCCTCTTCATCCACTCCTCTTCCATTTCCCTTCAGAAAAGGGCAGGCCTTCCAGGGGTATCAACCAAACATTGGCGTGTCAGTTGCCATAAGACTAGGCAGCTCCCCTCATACTATGGCTGGAGAGGTAACCATCCAGTAGGAGGGAATATGGACCTGGGCTCTTATTCTCAATTCTCATCCAATGTGCTCAGTTTCCCTGAAAGCAGTCATTTCACCTCAAGAAGTTGTTAAAGGGGAGTAATGAAATGAAGTGTGGCTGCTTTTCATTTCAGAAGTCTTAGAGTTTCAGAGGAAAGACTCCGTGGCTGTATCCCTAACCCATGTCCAAATAGGATTACTAAAGTAGGACTTCAGAAGACTCACTGCTCTGTCAGTTCTGCTTGGTGGCTAGGTGAAATTCAGGTTTGTCAAAGAAAGACACCCAGAGAGAACCCCCAGGGTCCTATTACCTGGAGTGTGTGCTATCATCAAGAATAGCCCACACCACATCTGAAGAACCCTAATGGGGTCAAACTGATTATCAGAGACTCATTATGGTTAAGGCTAGACATTGGGGCACACTTAGTATAACAGCAGACCTAATTTGTTAAATGTTATAATTAAGTTCTCTGTTGTCATCATTACTATTCTCAAAATAATTAATCTTCCTAATAATAATGTAATTCTTAAATTTACCTAAAACCAATGTGGCAGCTACCATGGTTAATGGGTTTACAATCATCATTCTTTAGCTCTCTCCTCTCCCCATCCCTCCCCTCCCCATCCTTCCCTTCTCTTTCTTTCTCTCTTCTTTTTCTTTCTTTCTTGTTTTTACTGTTGTTTGCTTTTCAAGACAGGTTCTTCTCTGTTTAGCCTTTGGCTATCTTGGAACTAATCTCTGTAGACTAGACTGCCTTAGAACCCAAGGGATCCACCTGCCTCTGCCTCTGAGTGCCAGAATTAAACTGCCTCCACCACAGCCAGCTCATTCTATTAAATTTCAAACATAAGCCTTTAGAATATAAGTGCTGGTTTGTGTTGAGGTTTGAGATTTCGAAATACTACCAAGGAATAAATAAGTCTGTTAGAACTCAACTGGCACTACTATGTTTCTGCAGGGATTCTTCTGATCCCTGCAGAAACATAGCTTACAACTTTTCCTTAGATATCATTTCTAGCTTTGATTCCAAGTATTTGCAAGTTTTGCTTGCCTGCTGAGAAAGGCTCTTTAAGGAGGTAGCTTTAAGTGGCTTGATTTCCCAAGAACATGCTGGTACTCCTGCTCGGAAAGATCTGTCTCAATGCAGGAACTGACAGCATGAGCAAGCTCCTCATGGCTCCCTGCCTTGCTTCCCCAGGGCCTTTACCAAGAGGCAGCAACAGCTGACAGCCATGAAGGTGATCCAGAGGAACTGTGCTGCCTACCTTAAGCTCCGAAACTGGCAATGGTGGAGACTCTTCACTAAAGTGAGTGATTGGCCCTACGCCTTCCAGACCTTCTCCACTTCCCTGACTTCCTCCACTTCCCTGACCTCTACTTTCACAACCCCAATCCCTACTTGGATCTTGATGTGGGAATGGAGGTGCTCCAGAGTGGCTCTGGATCTGGGACCTAAAGTCAGACCTCACATGCAGACCTTTGAAGGTCTACCCCTTTGGTGGGGTTACAGTCATGATTTAAAGCAGATCAAAGTGTTTCTGTCACCTCAAAAATCCATCTTATCACTCTAGTGTAGAAACCCACTTCCCTCTGACAACCACACTTCTGCCCTCCCTTTCTGAACCTCCATTGTTTCAAGATTTAAATGGAGTCCTGTGGCATGGTGACTTTTAGGACTGGTGTTTTTGCTAAGAATGATTAAGTAGGAAGCCCACACTTGTCTGAATTGGTAGTTAATTTTATTTCTTGCAGCTGGCAGAGCCTCTGGGTACCACTGGCCCATCACAGGCTACAAACTTATAAATCTCCATTATGTGACCTTGAGTGTGTAAGTTCTTCCCCTGAGAAAGTACTTATTGAGTACCTGTTGTATGCCAGGTATGTGCTACAGCATACATGGTCTCTGGCTCCATGGATATGCCAGCCAACTAGAGAAGCAGGTGATAATGAACAGTCACAGAGACAGATAATGGCAAACCCTGCTAAATGTGCAAAGGCAGGCAACCATAGAGTCCATTGGCAGAGGCTCTGGGTTCCAGACAAGCTGGGAAAGAAGCCTAAGGGGAAGCTGCTCTCTGTAAATGTTCCCACGAACCCACATTCCAAGGAACTCACCTGAGAAAACCATCTTCCATAATGGAAAGGAGGATTCCAGGGCATCCTCCACAGCTGCATGACAGTGGCTGCATTTCCTCAGCAGACTCATTGTTCAATTGTTTATGGGGATAGTGGTGAGGGACCAACTGGTAAAAACAATGCCTCTCTAAGACCAAAGTTGTAAACCATGAGCTAAGAAACTTGTGATTTTTAAATGGTGGAAGAGAAAACTATGCATTCAGTTCAATACTTGCCTTCTTGTTCTCTTTTGAGACAGTCTCTATGGAGCTCTGGCTGGTCTAGAACTCCCCATGTAAATCAGGCTGACGTTGAACCCACAGAGATCCTCCTGCTTCTGTCCCCCAAGTGCTGGGATTAGAGGCATGCACCACCATAGCCAACCGTCAAGACTATTTTTAAACAGGAGAGTGAATGCATGGGGTGCAGTATTCTGACAGTGACTGTAACTGTGAAACAGCGGTGAGGGATGAATAACCACCTCCAACTCCCTTGCTTCTTTCTCCTTTCATTTTTTTCTAATAAACTGGTTTAATGAGAGGCCTGTGGATTCAGGGTGTAGCTCAGTGGTAAAGCACACAGCCCTCAGTTCAATCCCCAGCACTGGACAAAAAAAGAAAGGAAGGAAGGAAGAAAGGGAGAGAGGGAGGGAGGAAAGGAGAGAGAGAGAGAAAGAGAGAGAGAGAGAGAGAGAGAGAGAGAGAGAGAGAGAGAGAGAGAGAGAGAGAGAAACAATATAAGGTCCCTCGCATTTGCCATGCTAATAGTTTGGGCTTAGCAATTCTGATTTGTGGAAGATATTCCTAGATGTTGTTCTAGAGTATAAGCTATATCTCTGGTATCTACTTACTAATGCCAGTAGAATCTTCCATCCCAGTTTTGACATCTGATTATATTTCTGACATAGCCCAGTGTCACCTAGATGGGTGTTAGTAAAATCATCTGTGAAGCAATATTTGATGAAAATGGCTTCCTTTGGCCAAAACACTAACAATGGCTATTTACGTACATGCAGGTAAAGCCATTGCTCCAGGTGACACGGCAGGAGGAGGAGATGCAGGCCAAGGAGGAGGAGATGCAGAAGATCAAGGAGCGGCAGCAGAAGGCAGAGACTGAGCTGAAGGAACTAGAGCAGAAGCACACTCAGGTACGGACAGGTATGCAGTGAGCCTGGGAGCACAGCCAAGGTTTCAGCCCACCTCCTAATCCTGCATCTTCATCCTGCATGCAGCTGGCTGAGGAGAAGACTCTGCTGCAGGAGCAGTTGCAGGCAGAGACGGAGCTGTATGCTGAGGCTGAGGAAATGCGCGTCCGGTTGGCAGCTAAGAAGCAGGAACTGGAGGAGATCCTACATGAGATGGAGGCCCGCCTGGAGGAAGAGGAGGACCGGGGCCAACAACTACAGGCTGAGAGGAAGAAGATGGCTCAGCAGATGCTGGTAAGACATTGTAGGGGCAGCTTGTGGTGGGAATAGACTCACTAGATCCTCAGTGAAGGCATCTGGTGATAAAAACATAGCCCTGATACTGGAAGATGGAGGGACTAAGGCTGAGGGAACAATCTGTCTCACACCACAGAACTAAGGCAGGGACTGAATATAAGTGTCCAGAGCCTACTGTCTACTGTCTTGTCTTCTGTATGCTGACTCTCTTCCTGTTAACAATTTGGAGTAAAGAATAATTGTGTTATTACACTGTAACAAAACAGCTTGGATATAGCAACTTCAAATAATCCATATTTACTTTAGTATTCAGCAACTGGGGAGAGGCTTACTTGAGTGGTTCTGGCTATGGACATTCATAAGGTTAGCAATTAAGATTCCAGCCAGGGCTAGTCATTTGAAGAGTCAATCAGGCTAGAAGACCTTTGTGCCTTATTCACATGGCTTTTAGCAGGAGGTGCCAGTTCCTCAGCCACTTAATCTGGCTGCTTGGGCTTCCTCTCATTATGGCTATGAACTGCCCCCAGAAGGAGGAAGGAGGAAGCCATGATGCCTTTCATAGCCCAGGCCTCTGAGGTTACAGTCTATTACTTATTTCCAATTGTGTTGAAAATTCTTAACCCACACACACTCAAGGGACCTCATTCCCTGCCTCTGGAAGAAATGAGCATCAAAGAACATCTGGAGTATGGTATCCACTCCCCAGTAAACTCAGGACACTGATATGGATCAAAGCAGAATAGCCTCCATGGACTTCCTCCTTTCTTAAGGAGACAGCAAAGAGCAGGTTGTACTAATTCCAGCCTCCATGCTGGCTAGCTTCAGTCTCCACTAGTGACTTTGTTCCAGCTGTGATCCCTGTCTATCCTCCCACAAAGGACCTAGAGGAACAACTGGAGGAGGAGGAGGCTGCCAGACAGAAACTACAGCTAGAGAAGGTCACGGCTGAGGCCAAGATCAAGAAACTGGAGGATGACATCTTGGTTATGGATGATCAGAACAATAAACTTTCAAAGGTGAGTTAGATGTGCCAGGCTTGCCTAGGACATGGAATGTCAAGCACTAACAGTAGAAGTGCCCTATGAACATGCGGGACAAGCAGCCGCTTCAGTTAGTAATCACCAGCCAGCTGCAGTTCATTAGTTCAAGCTGGGTATCAGCTAGGCTTTCTGTGGGCTGGGCCATTGTGGATCAAAAGACTCATGGGACAAGAAGCCAAGACTCTGTACTGCGACTTACACTCTAGTGAGATAGAAGGAACCGTTACCATTGTAACCAGGGTCTGAAGAGGTACAGCCTGTTAGGACTGGAACACTAGGGGATGAAGAAAGATCTCTAAGGAGGCTTTCTGGAGGATGAAAGGAAATTGAGGATCAATTAGGAATAGAACATTGACCTGCTGTGCAAAGGACTTGAGGCAGAGATAAGCTGTCATGAGGCAGGAACGGGAACGTCCCCTAGCTGTACATGAGTATACAGGACACATTGTCATGAATCGAGAAGTGGACTCCTAGCGCCTGGGATTAAAATAAGGATTTTTCTTTACATTGTTGTTTCCCCCCTTTCCCTCAAAGGAACGAAAACTCCTTGAAGAGAGGGTCAGTGACTTGACAACCAACCTAGCAGAAGAGGAAGAAAAGGCTAAAAACCTCACAAAGCTAAAGAGCAAGCATGAGTCCATGATCTCAGAGCTGGAGGGTAAGCGGGGACATGAGTGGGAACAGAAGCCGTGTTAAGTGAAATGAGCTGGCCTCAAAAGATAAATACCACATTCTCTCTCATATGTAGAATATAGATTTTAATGTTTTGTCTTATAAATTCTTATTATTTTATTTTCTATTTTCTTTAAAATGTATTTATTTTTTGAGTGTGCATGTGTGTAGAATGTGGTATGTGTGGTACATGTGTGCATGTGTGTGTATGTGTGGTGTGTGTGTGATATGTGTGTGTTTGTATGTCTGGTATGTGTAGTATGTGGTGTATGTGATAAGTGTGTGTGTATATGTATGTGTGGTATATATGTGTGTGTTGTATGTATGTATGGTATGTATGGTATGTGTTTGTATGTATGGTATCTGTGGTGTGTGTGGTATGTGTGGTCTGTGTGGTATATGTGATAAGTATGTATGCATGTGTATGTGCTTTATATATGTGTGTGTTGTATGTATGTATGACATGTATTGTTTGTGTGTGATATGTATGTGTTTGTATGTATGGTATGTGTGGTATGTGTGATATGTGTGTGTATAGTGTGTATATGTTGTGTATATGTATGGTATGTGTGTATGTGTGTGTTTATATATATGATGTGTGGTATATGTGATATCTGTGTGTGTATGTGTACTGTGTAGTGTATGGTATGTGTGTGTATATATGTGTGTATGCTCATGCATGTCACAGCATGTACATGGAAGTCACAAGACAACTTTGTAGAATTGGCTCTCTCCTTCTACTCTGCAGAACCTGGGGATTGAACTTAGATTGTTAAGCTTGGATGCAAGTGCCTTTACCTGCTAAGTCATCCTGTTGACCCTATTTTACTTTATTTTTAGAGACAGGTTCTCATGTGGCCTAGGCATGCCTGAAACTCACTATGTAGCCAAAGCTATCTGTGAGTTCCTGATCCTACTGCCTATATCTCCCAATGCTGGTATAACTGGTAACACTACATAGTAATACTATTATGCTGAGCTTATGCAATGCTGGGAATTGGACCCAAATGCATGCAAGACAAGCACTATCAACTGAGCTACATTGTAGATTTTTAAATAAGTACATATGCATAAGACATGAAAGTTGAAGGAGACATATGGAAAAGAAGGGGTGTTAAGGTAGGGCAGGTGACTGAGCAAGAGAGGAAGGTAGGGTAAGAAAAAGAACAATACCTTTTCTCTCACATGGAATCAGATTTTAAGAAAGAAAAGCCATGAAAGCAGAAAGAGGGTCCCTCTGAATAACAAAAGGTGACCAGAGGAGAGGGGAAGAGGGAAAGAGAAGAACTGAGGCAAATACAAGCAAAGCCCCATCATGGGTGTCTATGAAAATGTCCTCACAAAACCTACTGTTCTACATAGTCACTTTAAAAACTAATTCCTCAGGAAAGATGGCCCAGCAGTGAAGAGCACTTTCTGCTCAATCAGGAGGACCAGAGTTTGGATCCTAGCACCACACTAGGTGGCTCACAAATGCCTGTAATTCCAGCTGTGCAAGATCCAACAGCCTCTCCTGGCCTCCAAAGTCTCCCTCACACGCATGTGCTCACATACATATGCTCACACATATACCCACAAAATAAAACTTTAAAAAAAAATTATTTTATGTATATGAGTATCTTGTCCCTGTCTTCAGACACACCAGAAGAGGGCATCAGATTCCATTACAGATTGTTGTGAGTCACCATGTGGTTGCTGGGCATTGAACTCAGGACATCTGGAAGAACAGTCAGTGTTTTAACCACTGAACCATCTCTCCAGCCCCAAATAAATCTTTTTAAGAAAACAAGTAAACCAGAAAAAGTCAGGAAGGAACTATTAGAAAGACATATTATCCTGGGAAAGATTCTGCCTGGGCCCCACACTGTGGGAGGCACACTCTGGTAACATTTTCCCCAGCTCAGCATTCTCTCTACTGGAGAAGATCTAGGGCTGAATGTACAGTGTCCATAGTGCAGGTAGAAAGACACATGCCTCATCCTGGTGGCATCCCCCAACTGAGGTAGCCCTGGCTCTGTTGCAGTGAGGCTAAAGAAAGAGGAGAAGAGCCGGCAGGAGCTGGAGAAACTCAAGAGGAAACTGGAAGGTGATGCCAGTGACTTCCATGAGCAGATCGCTGACCTGCAGGCCCAGATAGCAGAGCTCAAGATGCAGCTGGCAAAGAAAGAGGAAGAGCTACAGGCAGCTCTAGCCAGGTGTGCTATGTGTGTATATATGTGTCTGTGTGTGTCCAGAGGCTCTCTGCTTTTTAAGATGGCCACAGGCCCTTAGCATGGACATCAATTGTCAGACCTGGTTTCCTGCAAGCCTTCCCAATTATGCTCTCATCCTTAAACCTCACATTTGATTCTCTTCCACCCAAATTCATCCTCTCTGCAGTGCCCTTACTCCAATAGGATTGCAGCATCTGGGGTATTCAGAATTTCTCATTTGAACCCCAGTTCTGAATTCCCAGTCAGCCCCTGAGTCCATCTCTATTGGTATCATAAACATCACATGTCTAGGCTGGAGTGGCTTTCATCATCCCTGTCTTACTGTCTCTCAAATCTTTCTGTGCATACTGGTTTCTTTTCTAGCTTCCACCCACACTTCTCCCACCCACACAGCCCAAGTCACATGTCCCTCCTAGTCCCTCTGCTCTTCATTTTTCCTGGCGTTCAGCTGGCCAGGAATGTCACAGTTGCAAGTAACATTTACCACTCTGTTAAATGCTCAGTTCACTCCTGGAAGCATCCTCAAGACCAGGTATTCTCTCTTACCCTCACTTCTCTGGAGAGATAAGGAGGTACCTGCTCATACTATTTTTAAGAGGCCAAACTGGAACTTGAGCCTGGGGCTTTATGATTTGTCTCCTAACTCACTTCTCTTTTCTAATTTGGAGTGCATGGCAGAGCTTTGATGACTAATGAAAATATATTGCTCAGAGACATCAGTCTATGGCAGAACAGTAGCTGGATTACCCAGAAAGAGCCTAATCT
Organism: Mastomys natalensis; assembly: GCA_021653895.1. Classification (NCBI taxonomy): domain Eukaryota; kingdom Metazoa; phylum Chordata; class Mammalia; order Rodentia; family Muridae; genus Mastomys; species Mastomys natalensis. The sequence goes on along the minus strand of JAJTUV010001195.1, from coordinate 217,726 downwards.
CCCTGGCAGCAACTGGGTGTAAACACAATAACAGCAGAACACCAGCCTGTCCCTCATCCTAGGCTTTTCCATTCATCATAGTCTAGTGGGATGGCAAAACTGAATGTGATATAATCCCAGCACTCTGAGGCTGAGGCAGGAGGATCAGGATCGTGGTTTTATGGACAGCCTGGACTCCATAAGCAAGATTCTGTCTTAGAATACAAAACAGACGTTAGCTCTACCATGCACCAGGACAGAGCTCTACCGTCACGGAAGTCCAGCAGCTCTATCATTTGGCGTCACTCATGTCCCACCTGGTCCATGATCACCACCTCTGCTGTACTGGGGAGCTGAGTTTTTTATGATTTTGTTGTTGTTTGAGATAATTACATCATTTTCTCCCTTCCTTACCTCTCATACACCCATCAACATCCCCTTGCTTTCTTTCTAATTCTTGGTCTCTCTTTTATTGTTATTATGTATATAAGTGTATCTTTGTATATGTGTGTCTTCTTAAATAAGTAATATAAGCTGTGAATTTAATACCACTAAGAACACATGAACAAGGGTACACCATGGACCTAGTCACTGGCTAAGCAAATGAAAGAACAGAAATGTTTAGTGTTCACGAGCATTTATCAAGGGTCGGAGTATTGTAATAGAAGAAATTATTTAAATCAGCCTCTGGCGTTGGGCGCCAATTTGTAGTAGATGGAGTTATTTAACCCCCAAATTTGTTGCTGTAAAATCTCCTACCCGAATGAGACCAGTAAGGGAAGACACAACTCAATAATTATGGTATAAATAGCACGCCTAGATTGGGCAGGTTTACTGCTACACTACTCTAATCCCTGGCTATGAGATCCCTTATAACTTGCGGTTTTATCCAGGCTGCATGGTTGTCCAGCTCCATCATTGGCTTCCTTCTACCGCTGGCTTCCTTCTGCTTCAGCTTCCTCCTGCTTCTCCCTCTGCTTCTCTTTCTGCATCTCCCAACGACTCCCCTCTTCTGCTTCTGCTTCTGCTCTGCCTTTTATATCAAATTCCTCTCACTCTCTCCTCCCCTAAGTCTTTTTTCTGCCTCCCCTTCTACTGCCCAATCTCTGGCTCTAGTCTTTATTTTACAGCTTTTAATTGGATAGAAGGTTTACAAGATGTAGTCTGTGTACAGATTCAATCATCCTCTGCAGCCCCTCCCAGAAGGGTGGAACTAGGATCAAAATACAAGGCTGGGGCTATCCACAACAGAGTATGACTCATGGCAGATGCCTCACTTGGCAGAGAGGCACAGCACCACAAAAAGTGTATATATACACATTTAGTTAGGGTTTTACTGCTGTGAACAGACACCATGACCAAGGCAAGTCTTATAAAAGATAACACTTAATTGAGGCTGGCTTGCAGGTTCAGAAGTTTAGTCCATTATCATCAAGGCAGGTGTCCAGGAAGGCATGGTGCAGGAGGTGCTGAGAATTCTACATCTTCATCTAAAGACTGCTAGTAGAATATTTGCTTCCAGGCAGCTAGGATGAAGGTCTTAAAGCTCACACCCACAGTGACACTCCTACTACAACAGGGACATGCCTTCTAATAGTGCAAGTCCCTGGGCCGAGCATATACAAACCATCATATACACACATATACACACACAAGCATAGATTTTGGGGGCTTTCCTGGAATCCACTATGTAATTCAGGCTAACCTTGAACTCTCAGCCATTCTCCTGCCTCAGCCTCCCCAGTGTTGAGATGACTGACGCATTAGCACACCCAGCTCCTTTTTATCTTTGGTTTGTTTCTATTTTTTATTTTCTTGAGATAGGATTTTACTACATATCTCTGCCTGGCCTGGAACTTGAGATCCTCCTGCCTCAGCCTTCCCAGTACAAGGATCCCAGGTCTTTGCCACCATGCCCTGTTTTAGCCTTTTTATATAAAACTTGGTGCTCTCATTCTATGTGAATCTCCAGCATCAAAAGAAACACCTGGTTTTGGGAGATGTGGGAGGCATGAGTTCTGACGTCTTTGGTGTCATGGATCCTACCCCTAAGCCTGAAGACTGGGGTGGGGGATGCAGGAGAGATGAAGACTGAAACCCAGGACAGTACCATCTTTACAGGCACTGAGTCAAGACCTCAAAGGTTTATCTTCCTTACATATTTAAATATAGTAGAACTTATGACTTTTACAATAAGAATGAATTCTATTGGCTGGTAAACAGAGCTCAGGACTAGGGCCTAGAAAAGCATCTGTGATAAGCATAAGGATTGATTCTATTGGTGGAGGATGCAAAGTACATGGAACCTCTTTCATAGAGATGAATTCTTTTCACTGCAGGACCAGGGCCCAAACAGTGCTCAGGATATAGGGGATCCTAATAGAAGAGCAAAGAATCACCAGGCTGACTGACCACTTTTCAGTTTGGCATTCCAGGTGACTAGGTGTCAATCATTTTCTTCTGTTGAAGAAAACAGGCCTGTGTAATTGACAATCTTTGTTTCTCCAATGCGTTTTTTTAAGCCGAGTCTCCTACACTTTGGGACATAAGGAGTCAGACCCAGAGTAGTTTTTGGTGGCATTGGATGGCCTTGGCTGTGGGGGGTCTTAATTCTGTGTGCTCCATTCTGGGCAGGCTCGATGAAGAGATTGCCCAGAAAAACAATGCCCTAAAGAAGATTCGAGAGCTGGAGGGCCATGTCTCAGACCTACAGGAGGACCTGGACTCAGAGCGGGCTGCCAGGAACAAGGCTGAGAAGCAGAAGCGAGACCTGGGGGAGGAGCTGGAGGCTCTCAAGACAGAGCTGGAGGATACACTGGACAGCACAGCTACCCAGCAGGAGCTCAGGTACTGGAAGCTGGGCCTCAGAAGCCACTGACTACAAGCAGATCTGAAACCACTGGCCTTCCTGGTTGTGTCTAGAATATGAGTCTGTTTAATTCTATCTGCAGGAGAGTAGTAGAGCAGAATTCAAGAGCAACTTAAGCATGATAGAAGAACAGATGTCAAAAAGGATATTTCCTCCAGTTCCATCCATAGTTAGGACTTTAAAATAACTTCTTCCTCTGTCTGTATGTGTGCATGTGTATATATTTTATGTTAAATTTTAAAAATAACATTTATCAGATTAGTCTCCAGTTCAAGAGTCACTGTAAGTAAACAGAAACAACAAACAACCATATCCCAGAGAATATGGTGTTTCTGCTGAACATAGGTCATTTAATAAGCATACAGATCTTTTGAGTATATCCTATGGTCTCTGTTAACTGTGACCCAGTATTCACCACACTTTGGTTTTGTACATGTACCAAAGGTTAGTTCCATATTTTTGTTCTTTTTGCTACCTGGCTAGAGATAAAGAAAGACAGTGGCTAAAAGCCAGCCTCAAAGTCAGGCTGGCTTCATGTTGTGGCTCTGTCACAGAACGGTTGGGATCGCATGGGTAAGCTGTTTTCCCCTTTAGCCTGAAAATGACATCACTGTCTCATAGAGTTGATCTGAGGATGAGATGCTATGTATGGAACAGGTCCAGTTGGGCTTGATAGCTCATGCTTGTAATCCTAGCACTCAGAAGTGGAGACAGGAGGAATTTGAGACCAGCCTAAGCTATGTAGTGAGTGAAATCCTGTCTCCAAAATAATGAATGAATGAATGAATGAATAAATAAATAAATAAATAAAATCTTAGCTCAGGCCCCAGCATATAGTAGTAAGTGATGCATAAAACCAAGTAGTGTTTATTTAAGGGACGTCTGTAGACCACAGACACGTTCTTGCTCATATCTTGTATGTTGGTTTGCCAGTCTTGAGAAGTTCTGGGAACATGTAACACCCTCCCCATTTCACAGCTGAGATAAAACTGCAGGGCTACAGAGGTTAGGCAGGCTGTTGTGGATCACATAGAAGGACTTCAGCTCTGAGAACTGAGAGACCCCTTATCCCCTTGTACAGTATTGTCAGGCAAACCTCTGTCTCCTGCCTAACTGTCAACCACGGTGTTCTTTTCCCCTAGAGCCAAGAGGGAACAGGAGGTGACAGTGCTGAAGAAGGCCCTGGATGAGGAGACACGGTCCCATGAGGCCCAGGTTCAAGAGATGAGGCAGAAGCACACACAGGCAGTAGAGGACCTCACAGAGCAACTGGAGCAGTTCAAAAGGGTGCGTGTTCAGGAGACACCCATGACATCACGTCATGATGGCAGACTTTACCTACTCTTGTCAACAACTTTAGAATTTGAAATGCTCCAAAAAACTAGAACTTTCTGTGTGTTACAAGTAAAAATTCCTACCCCAGCCTTCTTGAGATGGGTCATGCAACCAAGTTAATTGATAAAATGATCTTCAGACCATACAGACAGTGTCTATGAAAAGTAGGCACATCATGTTCAGTGTGAGTCCTGGGGTTCCATTCTCCAAGATGCTTCTCTACATACAAATACAAATATCCTACAACTCAAAACGTTGTGAGATCCATGATTCTCAGATTTAGAGAAATTGTGTAGTCGAGATATGTTGTGTCTGTATGTGGAGGGTGATCAGGAAGCAGGTGGTTTTCCCGGGCTCAGGAGCCTCATGGCTTTCCCATCTTCTATCCTCCTCACTGGCTCACGTTCGTCTCCTTTTCCTGTTTTTATCCAAGCACTCTGTTTTCCTTAGGTGACTCATATATATACAGGAGCTGGTTAGGTAAAATAACTTGATCATAGAAATAGCAGGGCAAATTAGACAATGAATGTGAAAGATAAGGGGAAGTGATGGTAACCAGACCAAAGGGAATGGGGCTGTGGCACGAACAGCAGCCACCACCTAGATCTGGCTGATTTCTGCCTTGGGGGAAGGTAAAACTTCTGTTTCCAGGTCTTTAGCTTGTTCTTTGAAAGTCAGAATTATTAAAATATGTACAATTATTGAAATATGTGAACAAATCACACACACACACTTTTCTTATTTTTAGACAGAGTCTCATTCCATAGCCTAGATTATCTTGGAACTCATGGTAATCCTCCTGCTTCAGCTGGAATGCTGGGGTTACAGACATAAGTCACCACAGCCTGCCTCCCTTTTTTCTCTTTCCCTTTGTTTTCTCTCTCTCTCTCTCTCTCTCTCTCTCTCTCTCTCTCTCTCCCTCCCTCCCTCCCTCCCTCCCTTTCTCCCTCTCTCCCTCTCTCCCTCTCTCCCTCTCTCCCCTCCTCTCTCTTTCTTCTTTGAACATAATTTCTAGATAACTCAAGCCTCACATTCAGACTACTGAGTGCTGGGATTAGAGGTATATGCCACCACACCTGGCTAAACTCACCAACTTTAAGTGTACCTTTCAATGAATTTTGACAAATGTGGCCATCTGAGCAGAGTGCCACAGTCACAGTCACAAGATAGAACATGAAGTTGTTTTTAAAAGATCTGGGAATTCAGATTTTTCCTGGGAAATGTCCTAAAATTTGGTAACCTATACAGAACAGACATTAGAGACATAGGTAGGTTTTGATTTGATTCCTATAGTTAGGAAACTAGAATTTCAAGAGTTCTGCAGAAGTTCTATGTACCCTCCTCCCTTCCCTTGGACTGGGAGTGGGGCAGGGAGAGGAGGAGACAGGCCCACCTCCCTCTGCTTCCCTTGGCAGGCCAAGGCAAATCTGGACAAAAGCAAGCAGACACTGGAGAAGGAGAACGCGGACCTGGCTGGGGAGCTGCGTGTCCTGGGCCAGGCGAAGCAGGAGGTAGAACACAAGAAGAAGAAGCTGGAGGTGCAGCTGCAGGAGCTGCAGTCCAAGTGCAGTGATGGGGAGCGTGCCCGGACTGAGCTCAGTGACAAGGTCCACAAGCTACAGGTGAGGGCAAGCAGCATGACCAGGCTGCTGCTCACTGCGACACACCTCTGCTCAACCTCCCGAAAGCTGGCTTCCTCAAGATGCATCCTTGTATTCCCCTGTGCAAATTCCTCTTGTCAAAACCTCATGCATACACTTAATGAACATGTATTGAGCACCTACTGCATACCAGACACTGTGCTTAATCCTTAGACAAAAGAGCAAGAGAGATTACAGATGGTCTTGGTCCCATCTGAACTTCAGCCTGGTGGGGTGGGAGAGTCACAAACACAGAGAGAAAATCTGGAAGGAGACACACATAATACTATAAGGGCAAATTAGAGGCAGCCTGGAGTGCAGGGGTGGAGTGGGGTCAGGAAAGGCTACCCTTAGGAGGTCTAACACTCAGATGCATATGCATGCAGAAGGTATAGTATATGCAAAGGCCTGTAGTAAATGAAAAGTGGAAGTAGTCAAGGGCCTACAGTGCTGACAAGCTGGGAGAAGAAATGGTATAGACCAGGATCAGAGAGAGAAGCTGTGGCTAGACTGCAGAGGGCCTGATGCCCTAATTAGATGCATGTTGGTATTCACCCCCAAGTAACAGAGGCAACTGAAGCTGATAAATGGTAAGAGTCTGGTTATCTTGGGTTTTAGCTCAAAGATACATTTGGCTTGAGTTTCCATTCCCAAAGAATGGTCCCAAGTTTGATGAATATTTCCTGTGCTCACAAGCTAGAATGAGGGAGCAGGGAAACACCACATTTGTCATTCCCTGCTGTTGAGAATGGGGTTTTGATACTCTAATATGCAGTGACACTTAAGGACTCATTATAAATGAGATCATTAAGATGAGGGCTGCGGCTGTACATTCTAAACACACCTGGGCAGAGCCACCAGGGCTAGTGTAGGATGCAGAGATGCAGGAAGGGGCTCTGCTTTGTGCCTTTAGCTTCCACCTCTTTGGAGATGGCCATGAAAGTCATGAAAAGGCAGTGAGCAGGAGTAGGAGCCTACAGTCATGGACCATCCTGTTTCTTCTCCAGTGGTAAGGAGTGACTTTCAGTATTGGAACTCTCAGATCTGCAGCTCATCTCTGCTAACCTTGGTAGGGATTTGGGATCCAATAAGGTGTATCCTAACTGCACCCAGTCAATACAGTGGAAGGTTCTAGAACAGATTGTAGGGCCAGCAGCCCACCTTGTAGCTGATGGGTTCCAGAAGGACCCACAGTTGCCCCTTGCATCCTGTGTATCTTCTGTCACTGGGCACCACAGATCCTATCCCACAAAGGTGTGTAATGTATTCTGAGCGAAAATGGCTCCTCTTGCTGATCTGTGATATGAGTTTCATCTCACGGTCTCTTTCTCCCCACCCCCAGAATGAAGTGGAGAGTGTTACAGGCATGCTCAATGAGGCAGAGGGCAAGGCCATCAAACTGGCCAAGGACGTAGCTTCCCTTGGATCCCAGCTTCAGGACACCCAAGTGAGTATCATACTGCACATCTAGGAGACCTGGAGTGCCTCTGTCCTTGGGGGCAACCTGGGATCACCATGTGTGCTCTCTCTTGTAGGAGTTACTTCAAGAAGAAACCCGGCAGAAGCTCAATGTGTCCACCAAGCTGCGTCAGTTGGAAGATGAGAGGAACAGCCTGCAGGATCAGCTGGATGAAGAGATGGAGGCTAAGCAAAACCTGGAGCGCCATGTCTCCACCCTGAACATTCAGGTGCGGACAGCATGCTGAGGACCACAGTGGGTCCTCTCCTCACCTCCAGGGTCCACTGTGATTCCTCTCTTCTCTGGGATCCCCATGGGTCTCCTCTGGGCTTGTGTGGTTTATTTGTTCAGTAACTCCCTCTGCTGTTGTATGTCCTCAGTAAGGAGGAAGAGCATTCACTTCTCAGCTTCCCATTCTTGGCCATTCCAGCTCTCAGACTCTAAGAAGAAGCTGCAGGACTTTGCAAGCACCATCGAGGTTATGGAAGAGGGGAAGAAGAGGTTGCAGAAAGAGATGGAGGGCCTCAGCCAGCAGTATGAGGAGAAGGCCGCCGCCTATGACAAACTGGAGAAAACTAAGAACAGGCTTCAGCAGGAGCTGGATGACTTGGTCGTGGACTTGGACAACCAGCGGCAACTGGTATCCAATCTGGAAAAGAAGCAGAAGAAATTCGATCAGGTAGGGCTGAAAACTCACTGCCCTTTACACAAGGTGAAGTGAGTTCTGGGCGGCACCAGGGAGGTGCTGCGAATCTGAGTCTCATCTGGACTTTGCTGGATGCTGTGGAAGTCTATCTTGTCTCGTCTTAGGTGATCATGACATATGAGGGCTGCTAGGTCAGGGCATGAACACAGAATGCTTAACATTGAGAGTTTTCTAGGTACAAGCACTGTGAAACCTGCTGACAGACATACTCTCAGGGTTGGCACAAGCTCTAATAAAGTGACGGTCATTTATCCCCTCCACTCATTGGATACTGAGGAGCACTGCTGGGTGTTATAAGTAACTATGTGCATGCTTTGGAGCACATTATTTAATTTCTGCTCTTATTTATTTATCTATTTATTTATTTATTTTGATATGGTCTCCTATTGACCAGGTTGGCCTTGAACTCACTGTATAGTTATAGTTGACTTTGAACTTCTGAATTTGTAATCCTCCTGCCTCCACCTTTAGAACGCTGGGATCACTGGTGTGCCATTGTCAGGTTTGTGTAATACTGGAGACTAGTCCAAGGGTAGGCAAACACTACCAACTAAGGCCTAGGAACTTCCCTCGGGATGTATCCTTGGTAATACCACTTTCCTCAGTGCTGTAGCTACCAGACTCAGTCATTAACATTGTGCTACAAGCCTTTTGCCCTACTTTGGGGTGGGCAGTGGGGTTGTTACTATGTAACTCTATCTGGTTTAGCACTCATAGTGTAGGCCAGGCTGGCCTCAAATGTAAAGAGATCTGCCTGCTTCCAGCTCCTGAGTGCTTAGATTAAAGGTGTATGTCACCATGCCTAGCCCTATCCTAGTTATTTATAATAAAGATGAATCACAGTAACCCAACATATTTCATTTTGGGGTGCATTTCAAAGCAAATTAAAGGCATCTCTTCCTTTACCCCTTAACATTTAACATTGCATATTAAAATGTGGTGAGATAACTTACTTGTAACAGGTCTTGCTGGCAAAACTCATGACCTAATTCCAGCTCCTAAAACATATTTGGTGGAAGTAGAGACCAGACTTCCACAATTTGTCCTCTGGTCATCATGTAGCACACACATGTACACACACACACACACATACACACATGTAAATAAATGTAAAAAAAAAAAAGACTTGTACTTAAAAAAAACAGTTTTGCAGCCAGGCATGGTGATGCAGGCCTGAAATTCTGAGTCTCAGGAAGATGAAGCGGGAGAATTGAGTTTAAAGCTAGGCTGCATAGCAAGACTTTGTCTTGAAACACTAATATTAAGTATTATTATTTTCTATCTTTGAGGTTAATTTATATAGGCTGTGCTGAACACATCTTTTAAATGTGCAGTCACACTGTTCTGACAAACGTACCTGTTATGACTCAAATTCCTAAATACTATCTCTAATATAGATTACCCATACTTATTAAATATGATTTTATTTACACATGATCTAGGGTTATTCTAAAACTCAGTTTACAGATTGTGCTGTGAACCCAAATACTAGCTATTCAGGAGCTACTGCTCCCCCTGAGCCTCTCACCATGTGAAGCTTGTGCCGGACATGCCAGTTCCTCCCTTCCTTAGCAGCCAATCTGCACTGGACTGCCATTTGCCCCCGTGGTCTCATTTTCCACTAGAAGGCCAGAAATGATTTCCACTGCCTTCCTGTTGATATTCTGTGGGATATGGTGTCATCTGTCTGCTGAATTTTGCAAATCTAGGTTTAGGTACCACAGTCTGTAACACACTGCTTTCTTCTCCATCAGATGAGAATTGTGTTAAGATGGAACAGCCGTCTTTGACTTTTATCTAAATATGCCCATAACCATACACCTTTAGTATGGTGATGGGCTAACTTTGTAAGAAAGATACTTGTGGACATACCCCCATCCCCAATAATTCAATGCCACATTGTCCTCAGTAGCAGGATGTGCTATCCCAATGGGCAGTGAAGAAAGTAAAGTATTCTGACTTACACGTGTATCTAAATTGCATGTACTTCCACTAGCCACACTCAGCGTAACCAGGTCTTTTACACATCTGGAGTTTGGTGAGTCTCAGGTGTGCTGCAGATGCCTCTGAGCCCTGTGTTCTTTCAGTTGTTAGCTGAGGAGAAGAACATCTCCTCCAAGTATGCGGATGAGAGAGACCGAGCTGAAGCAGAGGCCAGGGAAAAGGAAACGAAGGCTTTGTCTCTAGCCCGAGCCCTAGAGGAAGCCCTGGAAGCCAAAGAAGAGCTGGAGAGGACCAACAAGATGCTCAAAGCTGAGATGGAAGACCTGGTCAGCTCCAAGGATGACGTGGGCAAGAACGTAAGTAGTTCTGCATCTCACCAACTGGTGCCTCAGCAAGGTACATCAGTCTGGTCTGGGCATGAGAAGCCCGGGAACAGCAGCCAGGACTGAGCCATCAGGGGCCAAGTCATACCCTGGAGGCCAAGGCCACTGCTCTGGCCTCATGAGCCTCTATTCCATGAGGGTAAGGCCTCCCTAAAGCAAAGGCCCTGGTCACTCTGCCTACCAGGTGCACGAGCTAGAGAAGTCCAAGCGTGCCTTGGAGACCCAGATGGAAGAGATGAAAACCCAGCTGGAAGAGCTGGAGGATGAGCTGCAGGCCACTGAGGATGCCAAGCTGCGGCTGGAGGTCAACATGCAGGCCCTCAAGGGCCAGTTTGAACGTGATCTCCAGGCTCGGGATGAGCAGAATGAGGAGAAGAGAAGGCAGCTACAGCGGCAGGTGAGCCAGCTCCCATCTGTGACGAGGGATGTGCCCATTCTCCACCCCTACTTGCCGCCAAGATTCATGACCTAAATTCAGCCTCTAAAACCTACTTGCTGGAATCAGTGGGCATCCCCAGCCCCAGCAACACATATCGGGTTATACTGAGTCTCTGGGAGCTCAGGGAGTGGCCAAGTGAGTGGGGCTCTGAGGGCCATCCTTGTAGCTTGTACCCCTCTTCCTGGCTCAGCTGCACGAGTATGAAACAGAACTGGAAGATGAACGGAAGCAGAGGGCTCTGGCAGCAGCAGCTAAGAAGAAGCTGGAAGGGGACCTGAAAGACCTGGAGCTCCAGGCTGACTCAGCCATCAAAGGGAGGGAGGAAGCCATCAAGCAGCTTCGGAAACTGCAGGTTGGTGATGCTGTGTTGAGGGAGGAAGGAATGCAGGTGGAGGAAGAGGCAGATCCCCAGGCCTGGTGCATCAATGCAGAGACTTCAGGAAGCAACCTGTTCTATCAGAGGTGTAGGTCAGCAGCTGACTCCATGCCGCTATTTAGCTACAAGTGGTTGGTTTCCTGAGTGAGGCACTGTTGCTGGGCTCTTGTTCACTCCCTTCAGTCTGCATGGAGGATTCTGCCACTGGAAACCTGGGGCCCAGCCAAGTACCAGGGATTCACCAAGATAAACTGGAAATTCCAAGGGGTTGGCATGCAGAGGTAAGTCTCTCTGTGCAGAGCCAGGTGAGTAAAATGGACCTTGCTTGTCCGATTGACTCATTCAGGCTCAGATGAAGGACTTCCAAAGAGAGCTGGATGATGCCCGTGCCTCCAGGGATGAGATCTTTGCCACCTCAAAAGAGAATGAGAAGAAAGCCAAGAGCCTGGAGGCAGACCTCATGCAGCTCCAGGAGGTATATAGGCTTGCCCTGCTGGCAACAGCCACTCACATTGCTGTGGTGGGATCCTCATGCCTAAGCACCCAGATTTCCTTCCTTCCTGTCAGCTTTTTTCTGAATGAGTGGACCTCCCTCACACAAAGAGCAAAGGGAGCCTCTCTGAGCTCAGAAGGGGAGCTGCACTTCAACTGTGCAGGAGCAGGATAGCTAGAGCCTCTCTCCTGCTTCAGGACCTGGCAGCAGCTGAGAGAGCTCGCAAGCAAGCTGACCTGGAAAAGGAGGAGCTGGCTGAGGAGCTGGCTAGCAGCTTGTCAGGAAGGTAAGGATATAGAGGAGGCAACTGGACTTGGGGTGAGAGAACCACCAGCTTGAGTGTGCCCTGGAATACCCACTTCAATGATAGCTCAATGCTATCAAAAAAACCAAAAACAAACACAAAAACAAAACAAAACAATGCTCACTGAGCCCTGTCAGGACAGACCCATGCTGGGAAAAGGATTGACCTCAGGGTCTTCCCATCTACTAATTTGGAAATGTGGCACTTCAGTCTGAGTGAGTAGTGGCAGGGGCAAAGAAAGCCAGAGAAGATTGTTCTCACCCCATTCTGGCTTTGCTGATGCCACTCTGTGTGAGTCCCTAGCTCAACTCTTCCTAGCAGGATGCTGTGCTATGGCTCAAATATCCAACAGATGTTTAAAGGAGAAAGCTTATTTTAGCTCATGGTTTTAGAGGATTGAGCCTAAGGTCTTTGATTCTAAGCAGTTTGAATCAAGAAGGGAGTGGAGACCCCAAGGATACAAGTCCCCTTCCCTACTGTGACCTGCTTCTTCCAAGTAGCCTCCATTTACTGCTTTTCACCTTCCAGGAATTCTTCCATGTTCTGAAGCCATCAAGGAATTGATCCATTTATTAAACTAGGGCCTCAAAATCTAGTCACTTCCCAGAGCCCACCAGTTGATAACCAAGCTTTTGAGGGACATTTCCCATTCAAACCATGATACAGGTGATCTTGGGTGACTCTAGTCTCCCTGGAGCTGTTTTCCCCAGTTAGAGAATGAGGACTTCCTGAGACACCATCTTTTCAGGGAGAGTAGCCTAAGACTGGGTAAGGCCCATGGGTCCCCAAGGTAGATTCATTCCCTCCAGGAATACACTGCAGGATGAGAAGCGCCGCCTGGAGGCAAGGATCGCCCAGCTGGAGGAGGAGCTGGAGGAAGAGCAGGGTAACATGGAGGCTATGAGTGACAGAGTCCGCAAGGCCACACTGCAGGTAGGAGATACTGAGGTTAGGGTGAGGGGAAAGGGAGGGAACACTTACTTAAGCCATTTAAGTTAACATAGAGGGCTCATAAGTAGCTGACCTTACCCTTTTAGCTCTGGGTAGTTGCTTCTGCCCTATGCAGGACACCTGTATTGGGCACTCAGCCACTGGACTCAAAATAACCACCTGAGGGCTACAATGAGGCAAGACCACTTGGTCATATGGTTTCCTGAAACAGGATCTAGGTGTAGCCCAGTACTGGCTAAGTAGCATGCACCACAAGTATGCTTTGTGTTAGCTCCAGGATTGAGGAAAGAAAGAGGAGAACCAGAAATAAGGCATGGGGTCCTTCTTCCTCCTTGTCCATGTGTGTAATGCCTATATCTGTCTGAGGTCTTCAGAAAACTCTAAACAGACCTGCAGGGTCTTCTGTTAGCCAGTATCATCTTGCTTGCTCCACCACATGGCCATGGTGAATGGTTCTGGTGTTTTCCCTCACTGTTCTTTGCCCAGTCCCAAGAGTCCTTGGTGCCACTATGGAGTGGAAGTTTCCTGTGATGCATGCCAGGAACCATCCTGTAACCCTCAGGGTCTGAGCATGGGCAGAACAGAACAGGTTTCTGGCTCAGTCTAGGTGACACAGGAGGCGTCTGAGCTGAGTCTAGAGGTGACAAAGAATGAATAGAAAGAGAGAGAGGAAGCAGGTGCTCTGGCCTTAGAGATCAATGGTGGTAGACTTGTTCTGATACCCACCCAGTTGTATGCTTCTGCCTCATGGCCACTCCTCTTCCTCAGGCTGAGCAACTGAGCAATGAGCTGGCCACAGAGCGCAGCACAGCTCAGAAGAATGAGAGTGCACGGCAACAGCTGGAGCGCCAGAACAAGGAACTCCGAAGCAAGTTGCAGGAGGTAGAAGGAGCCATGAAAGCCAAGCTCAAGTCCACTGTTGCAGCACTGGAGGCCAAGATTGTGCAGCTGGAGGAGCAGGTTGAACAGGAGGCCAGGTATAGGGGCACCAGAGTTCCAGCTTTCTGAAGATCAGGAGGGAACACTTGGGGAATCACCCTAAGAGCCTCATGTCTAGAGTGTGATAGTGGAGTGTGTGATAGTGGCCACAGGGCAAGGATATACTGAGCCTGCCTCTGACTGAGAGCAACCCCTCAAAGTGTTAGTTGCTGTTAAAATGGTGATGGTCGTCCAGACATGAGCAAGCCTTCGTGGGAGCCCACCAGGCTCCTCCTGCCACCAGGGACATGAAAGGTCTGCCACCAGGCCACAGACACAAGAAGCCTCCACTGCTTGATCATGGATCACAGCATCTTTGCAACCTAATGTTTTAAAGATCATGCTATACACTTTTAACCACCTATTTCTATGATGTATTCACAAACTTCTGTGGATTTTAATTCACCTGCAGATATATAGAAAGATCATTTGTATCACCCAAAACATCAAAAATCAAACCATAAAAAACCTCTGTCCTTCCTTCCCTGTCATCCCCAACTTCCACCATCCACTTTGTCACCATGGAGTGGCATATGCTGAATGTATTGGTTACTTTTCTGATTGTTGTGACAGACTATCAGACAGAAGCCACTTAGATAGGAAGGGTTTGTTTTGGCTCACAGTTTCCAGTCCTTCATGTGGGAAAGGCATAGTGGAGCAGCTTGGTTCCCAAACCAAGGTTTCAGGTCAGCACCTGTAGCTGCTGCATCTCACATCTTGATGGATCAGGCATCAGAGAGTTTGGGAGAATCAGAGACAAATATCACCGTTAAGTCCCTCCCCCATTGACCCATCCTGTTAGCTAGTCCCATCACAAAGGCTCTACAACTGTGCCAACTTTCTTTATTCTATATCTGGCTGATTCTTGGAATGGCTCTTGATTCAGGGTTCAAGGAAACTGGGATGCCATGTCTTGGTTAACATCCCAATTACAGGGATGCCATTTCAATTGGAAACCACCTTTCTTCCCTCCCCATGACAGAGAAAAACAGGCAGCCACCAAATCACTGAAGCAAAAGGACAAGAAGCTAAAGGAGGTCTTGCTGCAGGTGGAGGATGAGCGCAAGATGGCGGAGCAGTACAAGGAACAGGTAACCACTGTTGGTACCTTTTCCTGGCTGTCCTAGTCTCACCCAGTGCTTCACGACCCCTTACCTTTGCGACACATTGTCCTGTCCTTGGCAGGCAGAGAAAGGAAACACCAAGGTCAAGCAGCTCAAGAGGCAGCTGGAAGAGGCAGAGGAAGAGTCCCAGCGTATCAATGCCAACCGCAGGAAGCTGCAACGGGAGCTAGATGAGGCCACTGAGAGCAATGAGGCCATGGGCCGTGAGGTGAATGCCCTCAAAAGCAAACTCAGGTGAGGAGCCAAGGGAGCTGGAAGGGCCTCACCAGTCTAGAGTGCCTGCCCTGAACGCATGCATCAGCCCCCCTGCATCCCTGTACCCAACAACACCTTTAACTTCCTCCCACCTTTATGATTCACTGAACATTTTTATTAGGTAAGCATTGGAGCAGGCATAGAGCGGAGCAGGGCAAAGCCTTTGAGAAACTTATCTCCTATCCCTTAACCCATATATCCCACTCCCTCCTGTGTGTAGGAGGTGAGGAAGATTCCATCTCTTGAAGCCTGTCATTCATTGCAGGATGGACAGCTACCAACTGTTGCTTCTTATCCTTCTCTGAACCTTCTATTTCAGGTTCTCACACTGCTGTGTCGGGTAGGGCTGTACTGTGCTATGCATATAGTGTGTTTAGCAGGCCCATCTACGCAGCATTGTGATCACTACAAATGTCTTCAGAGTTGCCAGGTGGCCCCTCATGAAGATGCCCTGCCCACACTTTGTAGGGACTAGATTTAGTCCTCTTGCTCAGGGCTGCCTCCCTCTCTGTACCCTGTCATTCTGGATGCTCTGGCCTTCCAGCCTCTCTTTACTCCACTGTTTTCTTGGTTTTAATATCTTGTGAGACTTGATTTCTGACTCTTGATCTTGCTGTACTCTGGGATGTGATGAGACACTCTAGACTCAAACTGTACTATAGGCATCCTGATAGCTGGAGCTACCTGTCTAGCTCTGTAGTGTTTACTCCCTTCACATTTCCTTCCCAAGTGGCCCTGGGTTCCTTTCCATGTCAACTTCATTTACCCCTGTATCACCTCTCAGCGACCCGACCCCTCTCTTACTCTGCTGCCTTCATTTGGCTGCCCAGCCCTACTTATCACCTTCTGCACAGCCAAGACACAAATAAGCCAAATGATATCCCCTAACTGCTGCTTCCATTCTGAATGTGCTGAGAACCACTGAAATTACACCAATAAGTGATCTCCCTGTCACTTCTCACAGCCTCACTTCTGTTTTAACTGGAAAGCAGAAATGATCATGAAATTCACACCAGTTTTCCATATAACTGCCTTGACATCTGTGTTGAGCTATGTGGCAAAGCCAAGGCCTTGCTAAACCTGGCCCTCATCTGCTTCGCATGCCCAGCATGTGCCTGGGCACTGCCTCACTCTCCTTCAGTTATTCTATTGAGTGAACAACTCTAGCCCTGCTCCTTTGCCACCACTGTCCCCATACAAGGTTCAAGTAGCATCATCACCCTTCTTTAGACCACACCATGGTCTACAATAGCCCTTGGTAGGGTGACCATCCCAAGACCTCTTGTTGGATACACACTTTCTCTGGACCTCACAGGGTCCACTCATCTGACTGCCCATCTTTATCAAAAACCCACCATGCACTGGACTGCCCAGGCAAACCCACCATGCACTGGACTGCCTTGGCTCCATCTTGGTCCCTTTTTCATCTTTCTGCTTCTAAAGTGATCCATCTTGAAAGGAGCTTCTGATCCCTCAAGATGACAATGTATGGTTGGTTCCTACTTGACAGGCTAGAAACCATCCTTCTTAATTTCTCCAATCTAGTAGGAGTATAAAAGCTGTTCCAGCACCGAGAGCTCAGTGCACAGGACCCGTTTCAACAATGATCTGAACAATGTGTTCTGGCGGGGCTTGTGTCCACTGCCTGGAGTGAGTGGGCTGGAGGATAGTCACCTCAGCTATCCGAGATCTCTCTTCTCTCTTAGGCTTAATGGCTTTTGAGATTGTACTGACCATCTCTGTAGGTTCTATCCCACATACTTGACCTAAGGTGGTACAAGCCAAGATAGAAACATCCTTTCTAGGTGCCAGTATGTACCACATTCTCTAAGTCTAGGTCCACAGAAACATGAACTCACACACTAGAGCTGTGTGAGGTTGGTAAACCCCACCAACAGCCAAGAAATCAATGAGCAAGTTTTAGTGCTGCTGGCCAGGTAAAGGGACCTTCTACATGCCACAAGCATTTGCCATGTTGCCCATCACCGCCCACTTAGCTGCCACCAAAGGTAACAGAGACCACTTGGTTGAAGGACTTGTTTTTGAGCACAAGGACCCAAATTCAATCCTGTAAACAAGCTGGGCAGGGTGGCACATTTTTGTATCCCCAATGCTGGGGAGGCAGAAACAGGAGAATTCATGGGACTTCTGGCCAGCTAGCATAGTTCAATTAGTGAACTCTAGGCCAGTGAGACCTTGTTTGAAAAATATAAGGTAGGCAATGATTATGACGACGATATCCACACACATCACACATACCTGCACATGCATTCTGCTCAATCACTGATCTTTCAGACTGTTTCTTTCAGATGCCTTTACCTTTATACAAGGCTAGAACTTCAAAGTGTTTCTCAAGTGACTCAGGAGGACAGAAGCTTAAATGGTGCCTGTTTCTCCAAGTTCTCCAGGCTGGCTCTCTGGTTCATGTTGACTAAGAAGTACCTTTCATTTCTTGAAGCTAGTGCCCTTAACATACTTAATTGGCTCCTTCCCAAGTGTGAATGGTAACCTCTGGGGACTCTCTCTGTTTCAGAGGGCCCCCCCCACAGGAAACTTCGCAGTGAGCCACCAGGTACCTTGTGCCTCCAGCTTTATAGCTCGTGTGTCACACTGTCCCTTATATCTCTATGTCCAGCACCCTTTCCTTGTTCCCATCCCTCTGTGCCCAGCACCCCTTCCTTGTCTCCATTCCTGTGCCCAGCACCCCTTCCTTGTCCCCATTCCTGTCCCAGCACCCCTTCCTTTGTCCCTATCCCTCCATGCCCAGCACCCCTTCCCTGTGTCTTCCGCTTTCCAAGTCCTTGCAAATTTCTGTGAAATTCCCCAAATCTAAAGGCTTGGCTTAGTTCAGAGCTGGGAATGTAAGCAGACCTCATTTCTTGAGTCATTGTCCTTTCTCCTGGCATTTTGTCAAACATGGCTTCTAGCAAAACACTTTGATCACATCTCCATAAGATTTTAAAATACTGCATGTTGGGGGTTTTGTTGTTGTTGCTGCTGCTTTGGTTTGGTTTGTTGTTTTGAGACAGTGTCTCGTGTAGCTCGGATTTGCCTTTGAGCTACAAATCTTCCTGTTTCTGCCTCCCAAGTGCTGCAATAACAGGTGTGTACTGCTATACTCTTTTAAGTGATGCTGAGAATGGAACCTAGGGCTTCATGCATGGTAAACAAGCACTTTACCAATTGTGCTTTTGCTGGGATTATTCTTACCTGCATGCTGAGCCACTATTACACTGTCAGGACGCTCAGCAGTGTTGTACAGGTTGATACCTCACTGAGTACATATGGCATCTTCCTCTTTCACATACCCCTAAAGAATGGGCATGGTTTCTAACTGACTAGCCTGGGTCACAAATCCAGAATAAAATAAACTCAGGGCCATAGTGATTATACAGCCCAGAAACTCATCTACTCATGGTTAAGCTTGTCCTGTGGAAAGACATGAGCACTCTGTGCCACAGCACAGATACCAAAGCTTCAGACATGTTGAACTTGGGCTCACTGCTTACTATATTTTCAGTGCATGAGGGTGGAAATTGGACACTACCTGTAGGAACTTTTTCTGGAGGCCTCATGGGCTTGCACATGTCCAAAGACAGGAGGATGAACTCAAAGCACATGGGCCTTTATCAAGAGAGGCTTCTGCTTCTTTACAATTTTAAGCACCTTTATTCCCCCATAGTGTATCCAGGCAACGATGGCTCAGTGGAGTCCCTGGTACCTCATGCTGAGCTCAAGGATAGCCTTGCTTATATCCACCTGTTCTTTGTAGAATTTCAAGTTTGCTCTTGCTGTCAAATACTTAAAACTAAATGAAGTCTTGCAGAGAGCAACCCCAAGGATAAAAGGGAGAGCAGAGGAGCCTCCAGACAGCAGGAAACAAAGTCTGATCGCTTGTAGAGATCTGGTCTTCTCACAGTATAGAGAAAAAACTCAGAGTGTTTGGAAAGATCCACAATTCTCCAGGATGAGAGACCCTGAAGGTTTTGAAACAGACCTTTGTTAGGAGTCCCAATAACTGAGAATTGGTATCGACCTTTTATCTCAGATTTAGAACTGCTTCTTCCCATAGTGACCCCTGAGCTGGAAAAATGCCCCTGTGGTCTCTTAATGAGTAAGGCATGACTTGTTTCTGAGATCAAGGGATAAACCCTTTGAGTCAACAAATACAGACTATTCCAAGAGGCAAGCCCCAGAACACCACCCACTGGGTTCAGAAGCCAAAATGTGGCACTGAGGAGAGGGGCACTGGCTGTCATCTCTCTATACCATAGTCCAGACCCATTCACTCTCTCAAGGGAAGAAGCCCTTCTGAAATGGCCCTCTGAAAATGGCCCTGGTGTCTTAATTTTGGGAGTTGCTACAGCTTTAAGTATTTATTCCTGATTGCTACATCTTGGGAACACCCCAAAATGTTTACACAGGGAGTTCCCCTACCTGCTGATCATAAATCTTTGGGTCTGCTTGTGCTTGTGCCTCTGGTGTATTACATGTCTGATGTGTTCCTTTGGGCTAAAGAATGGGTCAGTGGGTGGGCACACTCTCATGGCTTCTCCCTCCAGCCTCCATATGACCAGCAAGTGGCTTTTGTTACCCAATGTTGGTTTTCTTAACTGTACTAAACTGTGTTAGCACCTGTATTCAAATACAGGTCAAAAAGGGCTGCTGACTCAGCAAGATCATGTGTTAGGTCACTGAAAATCCAAGTAACCAATGCTGTACTCTACATATCTAGCCCTTCCTATAAAATCAGGTGGACTTGGATAGCCAGGATGTGACATGCAGGGGCTGAAGATAGGAGTAGTGAAGATTCAAGGCTGTCTGCCCATGAGAACAAAAAATTCACCTCAGATTAACAATTTTTCAACTATTCATTTGAGTATCCATTTTGTGTTCTGCATCATGTGACCATGGTGAGGAAAATACACACTCAAGTTAGACACTATCTCTTGACCATCTCAGAGCAAGAAGTTCCACACCAGCAGAGGCACTGTGTCACCCTTCAACTAAGGACTGTCCTCTGAGAAACTCTTCCTCTCCACTTTGAAAACCTAAAATCATGTCTTTCTTATTCCCATGGACAGAAATTATAGATAAAACAGCACCAGGCCTACATATGACCTTCCACCTGAGTGAACTGTCACCAGGCCTGTGTGCTACCCTACACCCGTATTGGCCTTTTTTTTCTTCCCAACCCAAGGCAGACCATAATCCTACTTTAATATTTTAAAACCAATAACCCCATGCCAAGTGAATAAACAGAACCACCTCGACTTTTAGGACTGGCTGGAACTCACCCTGAATTTGTTTGTGATTCATTCATGTCAAGTGTGTGTTTGGTCTCGCCCTTGATAAAAGCCTCTTCCAATCTACTAGATTTCCTTACTAAAGACATGTGTATTTTCTATTTCAAACCCATAGGAGAGGAAACGAGGCTTCGTTTGTTTCTTCCAGAAGGGCTGGGGGCCGTAGAGTTATTGAAAACACAGATGGTTCTGAAGAAGAAATGGATGCTCGGGACTCAGACTTCAATGGAACCAAAGCCAGTGAATAAATCCAGAATTGGACACCATGTCAGAGAAAACAAAACACTAAATGACAGCAGAGCCCAGCAGACTGCTTAGCATTTGTCTCCATTCATTCTCAAGTCGCAGACATCACCCCACCATTCACCAGGAATCAACCATAGCCCTGCACAAAGGGTGTGAATCCAAATAAGAGATGCAGGTCAGGAGCCAGTCACCAGCAACTTTGTTTACATGAAATGAGGAAGTTACATGAATGGGTGCCACAGCCCCCAACCCACTCCCAACCATTCCCTGACCAGCCTTTCAGTTTGGGAGGAGGAAAGCCCCTGTTTGAAGATTCCCTTCCTTTTCCTGCCTGCTACACCTCAGACACACACAGTTCACCAAGACCAAGTGACTTTTTTAGTCATCTGAATTAAAAAAGAAATACTGCTCCCAGGGCCGAGCAGAGCGATCACACTGTCTTATTTGCACCCATGGACACCTTCACTAACTAATAAAAGGTTATAAATCACGAGAATGGAGTTGGCTCTTCTGTCCAGCTGTTGTCTTGGGCAAAAGAACAGGTGGGGTGTTCTTATTTAATCGTCTCAGTGATCCTACTACACGTAGAAGGCGTACATGAAGCTCAAATGAATTCTGTGTTTAGAATTGGGTTCTTTCTCCAAGCTGCACAAATATTACAACATCTCAAAGTCCTAGGTACTTCTGGACCCAAGCCTTTGAAGGGTAACACATTTAACCAATATTTTAAGTACAAAGTTTCTTTGATCTCTTTAAATTGCAATACAGTATTTTTGCCTAGCAGAGGGGCAGAGGTAAAATACTCTATAAAAGCCAGACATACAGTGTTTAGGACAGCTGTTCACTACCTACAGTGAAGGCCTGATGACCTGAGTTTGATTCTTGGAACTCAGATAAAGTTAGCTGTACTCTGACTACTACATGAGTGCTGTGGCATATACTCTCTCATGCACAAATAATGGACTTAAATATTTCAGATTTGTAGACCACATCTGCCTCTATAACATATTCATCTTCAGACAAAACGTGCAAAACTCTTAAAGGCAAAACCAAACCAAACATACTCTAACACTTAGGGCATAGTAGCCCATGTCTATAATCCGTGGGCTTGGAAAGCTGAGGCAGGGCTGACTATAACTCCAAATCTATCTCCCCCTACCCCCAATTAACCATTTAAGAAAGTGTTCTTAGCATGAAGACCCTACAGAAGCTGGCCAGGGCCCTTTAATTCTCCAACTATAGTGCTTAAGGGAGACATACTTTGCAAAAAAGTTCTTACCCACACAAACTTTCCTAAAGCCCAACTCAACAAATTAAAAAAAAAAAAAAAAAAACCAATCATCCTGCCAAATGCTGATATAGCTGGAATGACATACAAACAATTCCCCAGCAACACTGCTGAAAAGCTGACTTCAACAGAAATTTTTAAAAATCAACATTCAGGGGCTGGAGAGATGGCTCAGTGGTTAAGAGCACTGACTGCTCTTCCAGAGGTCCTGAGTTCAATTCCCAGCAACCACATGGTGGCTCACAATCATCTGTAATGGGATCTGATGCCCTCTTCTGTGTGTCTGAAGAGAGCAATGGTGTACTCACATACATTAAATAAATATATTAAAAAAAAATCAAGATTCAGTGTGCAAGGTGCTTGCTTTGCAAGCATGAGGCTCTCAGTTCAGGTCAACAGAACCCACATAAAAGCTGGGCACGTTGGCACACTTCTGTAACCCTAGCCCGGAGGTCAGAGAAAAGGAGGATTCTTAGAGCATGTTATCCAGCCTAACCTATTGGGGGACACGGCTTAATCAGAGCTCCTACCTTAAAACTAAGGTGGAAAGCAGTAAGAAAGACACTAAACATCGAACTCTGTGTACACATGTACACACATATTTATCTACATACACCACACATACAATTGATACACCAGATGTTCATCTCTGATTCCCATATATGTGCACACATGTGCCTCCAAATCCACACAAACAACTACATATACCACGCACAAAACACTTTTATCCTATTATTTTATTACTTGGTTAAACAAAAAACAAACTTCACGGCCACATGAACAGACATGGAAGGACAGACACACACATCTATTGAGCAAGCATTTCTTTTTATTTTATTTCTTATAAAAAATAAACTCCATCTTTTTCCAGGTTATTATGACAAAGGAGAACAAATAGCCAAGCAGCTTAATACCACCTTGTGAATGTCAGTAGCACACAGGAAGTTTTAGGTCCGAATCTAGGCCAGTTTTACCCTATCAACTAGAAAATAAGTTAGTAGCTAAGAGAAGGGTGCCAAGCTCTGGTATTAGTATGCTTTTCTCTTTGTGGACCAAAGCGTGAGACAGCACCACACCCAGAGACAAGAGATGAGCTGGCATTGCAGAGCCTGTGCTGGGTTTTCCACATCTCCAGGTAGCGTCTGAAAGTGCTGGGTTTCCCGAACCCCCAGGGAGCATCTGGCAGTAATCTCCAGCTCACATGGCAGTCACCCTAGTTGCTCTATGCTGTTTTGATGAAACTGCTGGCTGGATGTTCTTATGGATGGTGTAACAAAGTCCAATGCAACGAAAGTTGTCCAGGGTCCTGATGCACATGTCACCCCAACATCAGGGCAGGGGACTCAGGAAAGGCAGCAGTCAGGGTTTATCTATAAAGGATAGACTCACACTGACCTAAGAGGCAAACAGTGTTGAAGTATCAAAGGTACATGATCATAGTTCAATACAGCCTTTTGCCTCTGTAATCTCCCAGTCCTAGATACAATTTAATCATTCTGTAAAAGCACCAGGAGAATGTTCTAAAAGACAGCTTCAGCTGGAAGTAGGCTATAGAGAGCTCCTGAGCTGGGCTTTTAGAAGACAAAACACTTCTGGAGGCCATTAAAACTCTAGGTAACCAATGACATCATATCTTAGAGCTGCCTGGTTGGGGGCAGAGCTCATTTCAATGACATACACTGCTAGGGACTGGGCCACATTATAGGATGATGCCAAGTCCACAGCCACCAGCCTTAGTCAGCTTAGGATGCACAGCACAAAGTGAATGCTGGTGATGCTGGCTCTTAGTTCTCAAACTACCTTGAAAATAAAATGACTAGAAGCCGACTATAAAGTAGGGCAGACAGGTGAGGGCGCAGTTCCCACTGGTCCTAAAGCAAAAGCTTGACCACACCCTGGGTAGATGGCAGCGTTGGTGATGCTGGCTGTGAGGCTGGCTTCCCAAACTCCAAGCGTTTTCCTGACCTTCAGACAGAGCAAACCATATTTAACAGATGAGACAGTAGTACCCAGTGGCTAGCACAGGGTCCCCAAGGTTCTAAGGGTGAATGTCAAGAGCGGGAACAAATCTCACAGGGTCTCAATTTTCTCTCCTGTGAAATGAAGAAAACAACACTGGCTATCTGGTTTCCTGATTTCCAAGGCTGCAGGAAAAGCTCCCACTTTCAGAAGACCCTACAAAACCATCTACTTCTTGGTTACTTGAGGTGAATGCAGGGACTTGCTACTAGGCAACATTCCCAGTGCCTTGAATTAAAAAAAAAAAAAAAATTTTATGCTGAAGAGATGGCTCAACAGGTAAATATGCTTGTTGCTTAGCCTAACAACCCCAGAATTCACATAGTAGAAGGAAAGAAATGAACAAGTTGTCCTCTGACCTTCACATGTGCACTATGGAAAACACATTTTCGTACCTGTGCACATGCACCCAATAAATATAATTGAAAAAAATTTATTTTAAATAAAAATTTCGACTAGACATGGTGGTATGTATGCCTTTAATCCCAGAACACAAGGCACAAAGACAGGCAGTATACCCTGGGCTCTTCTAGTCCCCTTGTCAGCCAGGGCTACACAGTGAGGCCTGGTCTCAAAAATAAATAGGTACATCTAACGATCTATTTAAAGGTCCAGAAGCTAAGTGTGCACCATGAATCAATCCATTTCCCTTATGTGTTTGTCTTATACTTGTCACATTGACATGGCCTGGGGCCCAGGGCAATGCAGGCTCCTTTCAGTGAACTAGACCTAGAGGCAGCTGCAGGCTTCTGTTTTTGAGAATCCGGTCTGGCTGGACTGATTCTTGAAGGGTATACAGATTTAAAACTAAGGGCTTAGAGATAGCTCAGTTGGCAAAAGTACTTGCTTCACAGCATCAGGACCTGAGTTTGATCCCCAATACCCATGTAAAAAGCCAGACATGATGGCTCATGCTTTTGATCTCAGCACTGAAGGGATGCAGAGGCAGGTGGATCCCTGGGGCTTAGTAGCATACTTGGTGAGTTCCATGCCAGTGAGACTCTGTTGGCACCTGAGGAGCACCACTTAAAGTTGACCTCAGGACTCCACATATGCAAGTACCTAGTGTACCTCAAGTCACAAAATATTCTGGGAGAAGAGGAACTCCCAAACAAGAGATTTGGACAGGGTCTCCTCACAGCGCAAATCACATCACATATACAGCTCTCTACTTGCCTACCTGCCTAAATTTACATATCATTTAATTTGGCCTCAAGCGTGGGGTTAATTCAAGGCTAGCCTGGGCTACCTAGAGAGCCTCTGTCTCATGAAAAGGAAATAGAGGCTAAGGTTTGCTGAAATAATTCTACAGCCTTAAAACAGAGCCTAGGTCAGGTGGCGGCTAGTGTGTGATCTAGAGCAGTCTGGTATGTCCTGACAGAGAGTATCAAAGATACTGACCCTTTATCGCCCACACTGGTGCTGCCTGGCCTTTTGTCAACACCATCTCTGTTTTTGGTTCCTCGCCCCAAGGCTGGCCCGACTGGGGACTGATCATACATGAAGTTCCTGCATGATGCTAGTTTGGACTCCAGGGCCTGAAAAGAAATTGACTTTCGTCAAGTTATAGAAAAAAGGCTAGAGAAGTAGTCAGCTTGGAAGGCACTTGCCCAGTGTGCATGAAGTCCAGGATTTGATCCCCAGTGGCACATAAACCAGGCATGGCATACCTGTAACACCAATACTTGGGAGGTAGAGACAGGAGGATCAGAAATTAAAGTTATCTTCAGCTACATAGCAAATTTGAGACCAGCTTGGGCTATGGGACCCTGTTCCTATCATGCCCTTCCATACCCCTCAAAGGGGGGAAAAATCCAGGAACACAAAAGTATGAGAGTCACTGCATATGGTGTCACACACCTTTGATCTCAGCACTCAGGAGGTAGGGGCAAGAAGAGCTCTGAGAGTCCAAGGCCAGCCTGGTCAACATAGTGAGCTCTGTGAGCTCTAAGACAGCCAGGTTTACACAGAAAATAACTGTCTCAAAACAAAACAAAACAAAAACCCAACAACAAACAAACAAACATAAAACCACCACCACCACCAACAACAACAAAACAAACAAACCCAAATAGAACATGGGGGTCATGGTAGTGAAAACAATCTAAACTGTGGTTCTAAAGATTCTAAGAGGTCCCCGGTGGAACCCAGTGCATCTACAAGTACTGAGGCTACCCATCTAAAATATCCAGAAAGAGTCCCAGAAAATTAACTCTACCTAGTGAAATAGTCATGGTGGTACAAACCTGTAATCCCAGCACTCAAAGGACCGAGGCAGGAGAATTACTATACATTCCAGACCAGCCTAGGCTACAGAGAAAGACCCTGTGTCAAATAAACAAACAAACAACAACAACAAAAAAAAAACACAACAAGAACTAACCTTAGCAGATACTAATGATAATAATAACTTTTAGAATTGTTCCCTTTGTTTATCTCATTAAACCTGAAGAGAGGTTCAAACAAGGCCTTGAACTTGGAGTAAACAAGCCTAAATATCCACAGACCTACAGACCTGTGCATGCAAGCAGACCTTTTGTGTGTGTGTGTGTTTCTCTTTCCACCTCAGGACAGGCCGGGCTGATGATAAATGGCCTTTCAGGAGTAGGTTTTAAAAATGAAAGTGCAAATACAAAGAATTCTATTGTTGCATAGAATCCTGTGGACCCTCCTGGTAATTAACATAAAGCAGAAAGGCCAAGGCCTTTGCTCTCCATTCTTAAGATGTTCTACTAGAGACAGACAGAGAAACAGATAGACAGACAGACAGACACACACACACACAGACAGGGGAGGAGAGGAGTAACTCATTTTTAAATGGCTCTGGGATTTTTTTCCCCCCAATTCAATTCTAGGGCATGGTAGTCTACAACTATCATCTCAGAATCTGGGAGACTGTGAAGCAGGAGGGCTGCTGCCTGAGTAAGGAAGGCCTGGGCTACAGGATGAGGCCCAATCCTGAAAGAAAGACAGAGACACAAACATAGACACCACCCTGTTATCCAAAATTACTTGGAGGAAAAATGAAAGATGCCTGAAAAGGAAAAGGGGACCTGGATTCTGAACACATGGTCTCTCCACAAGAAAACTCCCATCTAATGAGCTAAAGACGCTCAAAGGCATAGATGGCCTAGCTACATTTAAAATTTAGGAGGTCTCTGTGAAAGTGAAGAGAGGGGCCATATCTAGACAAACCTTCAGACAAAAAACTCTGCAATGGCCCAGACTTACCCCAACTTTCCGAAGCAGGTCCCCAACAATGTTTAGGGCTGATATCCGGGCAGCAGGTGTGAGTGGGGTCCCACTACTGGAGCTATCCAGACCTGAATGTGCAGGAAGCAATATGAATCACAGGATCCTTCCATCTGTGTTCTAATGTCACTACACTCAAACTGTGGGGATGGGGACGAAAGCTGACACCTTCCCTTTGATTCTGATCACCATCTTATTTCATTAAGGAATTAATTGGACAACACACCAAAAAAACTACCAGACAGTCGATTTTTTGAATCCTTGGTAAGATTATCTTAAACGTCTATTTTTTTAAAACAGAGTAATCTTTTTAAAACCAAGCCACGGTACATCTAAGAATTCCATATACCTTGTAAACATTAACAATGATCAGGATAGATATGTACATACATAGTGAAAAAAAAAAAGCCACATTTTGGGGAGGGAGAGACAGGGTTCCTCTATGTCTGCTGGGCTTACACTGGCAGTCTTTTTGCTGGGTATTAGGATTACAGTCTGCCATTACCAGACAGCTAAGCAATCCACATGAAAAACAGCATTTCTTACAGCCAGTGATGACTCAGTGGGTAAAAGGTACTCAGTGCCAAACCTAACTTGCACACATAAACCATGACAATCACCCCCACAACACAGTTGGTAAAACTGTAGGCCTCACTAAGACCAGTTGAGCCTGAGCCACTAACTCATCTAAGTCTAAGGTGTAATGCCTTGAATATAAATGGCCCCAATAGGCTCCTATATTTGAATGTTTGTCACCAGAGAGTGGAACTGTTTGAAAGGATTATAAGGATTAGGAGGTGTGGGTTTGTTAGATAGAGTAGGTGTAGCCTTGATGGAGGAAGTGTGTCACTGGGGTTGGCTTTGAGGTCTCAAAGGCAAAAGGACCGTATCTGTCTCTACTTGAGGATCAGAATGTAGCTCTCAGCTACTTCTAGAGCACCATGCCTACAGCCAGGTTCTTTGTCATGATAATGGACTAAACCTCTGAACCTCTAAGCAAGTCTCCAGTCAAGTGCTTTCTTTTGTAAGAGTTGCTTGGTCACATTGTCATAAAACAGAAACTAAGACACCAGGGGAGTCATGTAAATCCCAAAACACAGCGTAACTGCTCTGGACTGGGATCAAAACCCACAACAGTCTTCATCACCAAGGTTCACAGTGTGAGCTGAGGCTTATGCCCTTGAACCAGCCTGTCTGGCTGAGAACCTCAACTCTGCCACCTATTTGCTAGGTGACTTCAGGGACATTGGTGAACATACCTGAAAGATGGGACTACCATCTGCAGGGTAGGCTTGTGAGGATAGCTCTGTGAGGTCCTAATATGAAGTGTTGCAAAGACTCTCTAGTATACAATGAACAGTCAATAATTGTCTATTTGCCCTTGGTGGCCTGACTGAGTAACTCAAATATCTCAGTTTTAACCATACCAATTACACTGGGCACATTTCCAGACAGACCTATTGCAAGACAGCCTCTCCCGCTCATAAATATTTACTTATGAGACTGGCTCTCACTAAATAGACCACATTGTGATGAAGTGGTATTAGAAGGTGTGGCCTTGTAGGAGGAAGTGTGTCACTGTAGGTGTGGGCTTTAAAAACTTCATCCTTGCTGCCTGGAAGCCAAAATTCTGTTAGCTGCCTTCATATGAAGATGTAGAATTCTCAGCTCCTCCTGCACTATGCCTGCCTAGATGCTGCTATGCTCATACCTTGATAATAATGGACTTAACCTCTGAACCTGTAAGCCAGTCCAATTAAATGCTGTCCTTTATAAGACTTGCCTTGGTCATGGTGGGTGTTCACTGCAGTAAACCCCTAACTAGGACACAGTTCAAGAGTCTAGCCTTGAACTCTTAATTACAGCCTCAGCCTCCAGAATACTGGGATTACAGATATGTGCCACCATGCCCAATCCATGATGTTTTTGACTTTTGGGTGTCAGATTTCTGGCCTCTAGGGGTGTCTGTTAGGATGGACCCATGTCCTCTGTGGCAGAGGTTGCTGCCCTTCTAGACAGTTTGTTCTTTATCACAGGATCTGCTACGCCCTGTCTCACTTAAGACTCTCCTATTTATATCAACAGCCTGCCCTACTGAGCATTCCCACACTACTCCCTAACTGAGCCAGACCCAAGCCATCTCACCCAGGACCCACACTAGGTTCTTACCAGGGCAAATTATTTGTTTGTTTATTTCTCTTTTTTTAAAACTTCTTTCTTTCCTTCCTTTATTCCACCTCTCTCCTTCCTTCCTTCCTTCCTTCCTTCCTTCCTTCCTTCCTTCCTTCCTTCCTAGGCATGGTCTTTCTAGCCCTGGATGTCCTAGAACTCACTATATAGACCAGGTTGGCCTTAAATTCACAGAGCTCTACCTGTTTCTGCCTCTTGAGTGCTCATAACTGTACCACCACACCGGGCCTAAGGGAAAACTCTTTAAATCAAAGAAAAACTTCCCTCTGCCCCATCTCCTTACCACGTCTCAATATTCCTGGTGTGTTCACGCCAGAGCTGGGTCCTCGGTGAGTTACTGGAGTAGACGGCACAGAGCCTGTGGCCTGCACAGCCATGTCTGTCCTTTTGGCTTCCCCTGAGCCTGGCATGGGTGTCCGAGGCTTGTCCTGCTTCTGTTGCACAGCCAATTCCTGCCGCAGATCTGTACAGGGAAAGGGTTCAGAATGTGAGTCCTTGCTTTGGGTGAGGATGCAGCCAAAATAGGAGTGAACAACCTAGAAATCAACCTGGAAACCCTGAATGGAGGGACATTCATGTTCTCTCCTTAGTGGTTATGCAAACAACACACTCTTCTTCTGCATAAAATACAAAAGATCTTAAAAACTAAAGCTTTAACATATTTGTTAACATAATTATTAAAAGAGATTGTGACACTGTGGTATGGACAGAACCCTAAGTGAAAACTTGCTTCCCCCAGTTCTCTTCTGTCTGGAACACATTACCAAGTTTTGCTTTTTTTTTTTTTTTTTTCTCCCTGTGTCTGTTGTTGTTTGTTATTTTCTTTGGGAAGCTCAAGGACAATTTTATTAGAGTTTAAAAGAAGTAACTCCAAGCAGGCAGGCTACCAAATGGAGTTAAGAGAAGAGGAAGAGAAAAGGTCACAGCTTTTGAGTTAGGCCAGTGCACTCAGCAATGGCAAGGGAATGTGGAGAGCTTCGGGAAAGAGATGGAAGCCCAGCATGCCTGGGCTTTGCTGCTATGGAAAGAGATGGAAGGGACAAGGATGAGCAGGTCAGAAAACCGGGCAGACCTCTGCAGAGCTGCAAGCTTGGCTCAGCAACTGACTGCCCTTTTGCTATGTATCCAGGATGAAGTCAAACACTAGATCATCTCCCAAGCGCTGGTGTCGGACCTTTCCTGACCTTTCCAGACCTTCTCCTCACAGTTCACATCTGTTGGAAACTCCTACTGATATTGTACAAATGATTTTAGGAATCATTAGCAGGTGGGCAGGCCTGTCTGTAACTAATTCTCTCCCCTTCCATGAAAGGTCTGCCTATCTTTCCATGACAACAATATCTACCAATGTCCACTCATTTTAGTAACTGTTTAACATTCCATAAAATAAATTCCTGTGAATGCTGGTATCTTCATTACTAATGGGTATAAGTTGAAGAGGCCAGTAGCTCTTATCTGAAATGTTTTGGACGTAAGTGCCAAGTTCTTTAAACTTTGTAATATTTGCATAGACTTTATCAATCATTTGAGAATTTCTTCCATCCAAGGTTTTGTTGTTGTTTTTGTTTGTTTGTTTTAAGATGTGGTCTTTGTAGCCCAGGCTGGCCTTGAACTTGCTATGAGGCCAAGGATGACCTTGAACTGATCCTCCTCCAAAATGTAGGGCTTACAGGTATGTACCACCATGCCCAGGCCACTGAGTACTCCTAATGGAATTCAACATGTTCTGAAATCTAAAACTATTTAAACTTGACAGTTGCTTTTTAAACCCTATCTACTAACTACACCATTTGATATAAAATTCTTATTTAAAAAGAATTAAGAGTGACATACACTTTTAATTCCAGTACTCAGGAGGTAGAGGCAGGCAGATCTCTGTGAGTTCAAGGCCAGCCTAGTCTACAAAGCAAGTTCCAGGACAGCCAGGGCAGTTATATAGAGAAACCCTGTCTTGAAGAAACAAACAAGAAAATAGGACTTGAACCAAATTCTCTTAAGAATCCAGCTAGGATGGTTTACCAATGAAGGTTCCGTTAGTCTAAAAACTCCATGCCTGGCACAACAGCCAAAAGTTGGTCAGCAATACAATGGCATTTTTCTCCCAAAGAAACTCTTGTGTTTCTGCCAGGCAGGACTCAAGCCTGTCTGGCATGTGTGAGAATTGTTCCCTGAGGAAACAATTCTGTACTAAGGAGGTAAAGTCCATGAACAAAGACAGAACTTGTGAACCCAAGGCTTTTCCTGTGACACACATGAGGTGTCTGACAGCCATTCCAATAATCACTGAAAACTGCTGACAACCCAGAACAGCCCTGGCTACTATTTACACAGAGCTGCCCCTCAGCCTCTCCGAGGCTGGCTCATGTACAGAATAGCTCCCGATTCCCTGGAAAGGCAGTGCTCGGCAAGGCCAAGAGCAGATATTGTCTTAAATGGAGAAACACCATGCAGGAAGAAAACAGGGAAAGCCTCTGACCTCGGGCTTCATCCTTCAGCCTTTGCACAGATTCTAGAAGATTCTCCTTCTCATCCAGCTCACTCTCTAGGAAGGCATTTCTTTCGATGGCTTGATTCAAACGCTGCTCAAAGTCTTCCAAGGACATGATTGTGGCTCTGGGTAGAAGAAGCTCACAGTTATCCAAAATAGCAATGGCAGCATCTGTCAGTGCCTGAAGACCTGGAAGAGGTGACAGCAGAGGTGCCTGGGTGGTCCTAAGCACCACAGGGCCTCCTGGGCCTCAGGCTCCTCACCTACAAAATGGAGTCATCAGGGCTAAGAAGATGGAACAGGCTGTCCTGAGGCTAAGTCTGATAATTCCCACATGGCAGTAAAGCCTAAACAACCTAAAGCCTTGCCTGTCAGGACCACATGCTCCACCCAGCCACTGACAGCAGCCAGACCCCGCTTGTCTAAGAATACTAATGAGCATTCAGAACAGCCCAGCACAGACACGCACGCGTGTGCGCATAACACACACACAGAGAGAGAGAGAGACCAACAGTAATCTCTTAGTGACTTTAAAGTTAAGAAAATGATACCGCAGACACTAAAGCACTTGAGCACGAGTTGAGATCTGAACACCCACATAAAAAGCTAAGTATTCAGAATAAGTCTTTTATCCCAGCATTAGGTGGCTTTCTGGACACCCAGACAGCCTATCTGGAACAAAAATATTGTAGGGGATGATTGAAGAAAACCCCTGAGGTTGACCTCTGCCATTCTCTTCCACATGCACATACGTGTGATGATAAAAACTAAAGTTTCAGGCGCTCTGGGCCCCGCCCCAGCCAGCCGCCCTTCAGCAGTAGCTACTTCTTTGTGAACAGGGCAGCCATTTCGCTAGAACACAATGGTAAACATCGGGAAAGGCAGAGAGGGGCTGTAACTTAAAAATGGTAATAAAAAGAACCTAATCTGTTAAGTGTTTAACTCTGGCCCAGCTACTTTCACTAGATCTGTTTTCTCACATATAAAGCAGGGATAGTAAGGACACCTCTGCCATATAAGACCAGGGATAAAGTAGACCAAACAGCAGACACTATTTCATATGGAGATGCTCAGTCAGCACTGGCATTTTTAATTAAAGGCCCTATGTTTGCCCCAGAAGGCATCTCGCAGTACAACTGCATTTTCTGCAGATGGGTTTCTCTCCTCTCAGATGACTTTAGCTTCAGTCAAGCTGACATAAAACTAGCCAGGACAGGCCGGGCGGTGGTGGCGCACGCCTTTAATCCCAGCACTTGGGAGGCAGAGGCAAGTGGATTTCTGAGTTCGAGGCCAGCCTGGTCTACAGAGTGAGTTCCAGGACAGCCAGGGCTACACAGAGAAACCCTGTCTCGAAAAACCAAAAAAAAAAAAAAACTAGCCAGGACATATACTACCAACTGTAGTCTGGACCAAATATAAATCCAGAAGTAGATGCTGGGATAAACGAAAAATTAATGTGCAATGGAACTGAGTTCAGTACCCTATGGGAAACAATGAAAGGTTGAATAACACTGCATCCACATGAAGAAAACCAAACTGGAGCAGCATCATATTCTAACCATATGGATAAAAAGTAAACATGACCATGAAGGCTGTCATCTACAGGCTCGGCAGAGACTCGCCAGTACTTGGAGCAGAGAGCAGTGCTGCTGACTCTGCATCTTCTGAGAATTTTACTTTAAAAATCTGTAGTGACAGAAAACCAGCATAACCAAGGGGCCTCAAAACCTGCACAGCCCTTGCCCATATTTCTGGTTGACCTCTGAACCTGAGCACACAGGGAAAGACTAAAAATTACCAAAAGCATTTCAGATACTGCCCACCACAGGGAAAAACTCCAAAAGTGACCAAAGGCATTTCAGCTACTGCTCACCCCAGACAGAAGACGGTGTGGAGTGCAAGTTCAGCTACGTGATCTGCCTGGAAAAGGAGACAGAGGAAAAATAGCTAACAGGACCCCCAGGCTCAGAACACATGGACTACGATGTTCACAACCCAACCCAAACTGACTGAACTTAAGAGACAATGAAAACATGACAGAATTCAAGAGAAAAGGCAATCACTGGACCAACACTGAGATGACCATGTTGGAAATAGGACAAAGGTTAAAAACAGCCGCTGTGATCAGGATCTGAGACAGGAAGAAAGCTCAGTATACGAATAGAGATTAAAAAAGAAGAACCACAGCAAAATGGAAATTCTAGCTCGAAAAAACAATGTTTAAAATCAAATCTTACTTGAGCCAGTGACTGACTAGCCTCCAAGGCCAAGCAACTGCCATCTTGGAGAGTTCAGATGCATCTGTCTGCATCCCCTTGCAAAGGCTTCATGCCAGCTATGCATGTTAAGTGTTTATAGCCCAACATGGAGGGCTGTCTCAAGAACCTTACCTGAGTATCAGACTTCCTACTACCTAAAGCATGCAACTACAAAACTCTGCCTTAATTGCATACGGTCTCAAAGAAGAGCTAGAGAACAGTCAGAAGTCTAGGGGAGGAAGGCTCCATTTATGCTGCTACTGGGAAGTCCTCATCCCTACTGGGTGTGCTTTCCAGGTGTGGCCTTTTGGGGGAGAAGCACCAACACCCTGTGAGTGACTCCTCCTCACCTATGCTCTGTAAGGAAGCCCAGTGAATTCATTGTTTCCCCAAGGTGAACTTTAGAAGAATCATGCCTCGGTTTTTGTTTGGACCTTAGGAGAGGCAGCTGTTGTTTAGTCTTCGTCCTGTGAAGGACTTTTAGCAATATCAAGCTTAACAGCAGATTAGAAGAAAGAGAATTTTAAATTAAAACAATAGAAACAAGATTAAAGTAGAAACAAGAGAAGGGTGGGGAGATGGCTCAGTGTGTAAAGTGCTTGTTGTGCAAACGTGAGACCTGGGTTTGGATCCCCAGCGCCTGCATAAAGGTTGGGTATGATAGCAAATGTATGAAACTTCCCTGTGTGCCAGTTGGAGAAAAGAGAAACCTAGGAGCTGTCTGGCAGCCAATCTAGCCAGACAGCAAGTTCCAGGTTCAGTGAAAGATCCTGCTTCAAAAACTATGATAAAGAGTAACAGAGGAAGATGGCTCCCTCTACATGTACTGCACAACCATGGCAATCAATAGAACGCATGGACCACAGTGAGAGAGAGAGAGAGAGAGAGAGAGAGAGAGAGAGAGAGAGAGAGAGAGAGAGAGAGAGAGAAAAGAGAAAAATGGGAGGAAGAGACCCCTGAGGCCCATATGACAGGATTCATTTCTGGATAGAATTCAGATCATGCCTCAAAAGGAAAGAGGAACCAGGGGATCTTTGTAAATCTGAGGAGAGCCTGGTCTCTATATGGAGTCTAGGCCAGCCAGAGGTACTTAGTGAGATTGAGATCTTGTCTCAGAAGCAATCAATCAAGCAAACAAATGGAAAAGTATTTGGAGAAAGAGTGACCAAAGTAAAATTTGATGAAAGACAAATGTTAGCCCCAGCCCGCCTTCAGCACCTCAGCACCAGCAGCTAAGTCACCAGCCACTAAATGGGACACATACCCTTTAAAGGGTCCCTGCTACTCATTCTCTTGCTCTGTCTCTCTCTTATGTTCCAATTCTGAGACCACCCACCTCTGCCTCAAATAAATCTCTTGCATGAGATTTGTTGTGTGGTATAATCTCTTTGGCATAACATGGCCCCAACCTGCCAAGGAGCACAGTCCACCAAACCACAGAAAACCAAAGCTGATGAGAACCCGAGAGCAAGGATAGAAAACAGCTCTTCAGACACACAGAGAAGCAACAATTACAGAAGACTGCAACAGCACCTTCAAAGTCCAAGCCTGTCAGGCTAGAATTCTCCATCTAATGAAAATACCCTCCAAGCCAGCATGTCAGTGCACACCTGCAACCCCAGCACTGGGGGTGAGGAGGGGAGTGGGAGGGTGTTAATTGGGAGCCTTGTTATGAATCTGAGGCCAACCTGGTGTACACAGGGTTCCAATCCACCAGAAAATGTTTCTAAAAAAAAAAAAGCAAAGGAGAAGAAAGAAGAGCAGATCCTTGAAGACAAGTCAGGAATCAACATGGCTGGGAGCTGGAGGGTATACAGCAAGACCCTATCTCAATCTACAGAGTGGAGGGCCAATAGGGCCTCACAAGCGTAAAAGACCTGAATTCTAATCTCCAAAACCCATGTAAAAGCAAGATATGTTAAAATGAGAGTGTCTGCAGTCTCAGCATGCCTGCAGAGAGATGGTAGGTGGAGACAGAAGATAGGACAATCTGAAAGCTCACAGACCATCTCACATGAGTCTAACATGGAAGGTAACGACCAGGAATACACAAATTTGTCCTGATTTCTATTAAGTGTGCATCCACATTTACAAGCACAGGTGTGCATGGGTATTCACACATACACATATATGCAAAAATGGAGGCAAAATACAGACATTTTCAAGTAAGCAAGAGTCTATCATAACAGTTCTACTCTAAGCTGGCCAGCGGTGGGGTACCGCTGCAGTCGCCGTGCTCTGGAGTCCAAGGTGGCCGTCTGTCTCTCCGGAGTTCGAATCCAGCCTGTGCTTGCTCACAGGGAAAAAAAAAAAAAAAAAAAAAAAAAAAACGGTCCTATTCTATAAGAAATCCTGGGGCAGTCTTTTAAACTGGAGGAAGAGGAAACCAGACAGAAACTCTCATCTTCAGGAAGGCAGGCAGAACACCAGAAATGGTAAACATACTCTATCTGGCCCATGAGCCATTAGGGCTTTGCCATGCTCAGCACTGAGTTCTTCATACTCAGGTTTGTGGTTGTCACCTCAAAACTTTCCTTGCCCCACCTACCGTTTGGCTCTTTCCAGGTCATCATTGGCTTGTTCCAGTTCCCGGATGTATTTCTGCAGTTGGTCTTTAATGGCTTTTGTCTGAGCCAGGTCATCCTCTAAGGCCGAGATCTGCCGGTAACCCTCTGAATGCTGCATTTCAAACTTCTCCTGCAGAACAGAACAGAAGCCTGGTCAGCGACTGAAGACTGACAATCCATCACCTTATCATCACCCCACCATCACTATCATCAAATATGGGATGCCACTCATGGAGAGTGCTATCTACCTGTACAAGACATTTGATGGCTTTGGCCACTGAATATAAGCTCTTCCCCTCCTTCCTTCCACCCCAGCAGCAGTCCTCATCTTCTTTCCTTGGGATAGTATTTCATGTGTGCCAGACCTGCCTCAAACAAACTATGTACCCAAGAAGCAAAGGATACTCTTGAACTGCCTGTCCTGTCTTCACCTTCCAGGTATAGTCATGAGCTACCATGTCCAGTTTATGCAGTGTTGGGGCTTTTGTGCAAGCATTCTCAGTCCCCATCTGAGGCACAGCCTCAACACAACCCCAACATCCTAAGGAATGTCTCTCTCTTCATTTTAGGGTCTCTGAGGTATTTCTTCATATGACCCCTATGAGGCAGCTTCAGGCCTCCTCTTCTAGCCTCCCCTGAGCTCAATCAACAGAACCTTCTCTCCACAGACCTGAAATTTCGAGAGAAGCAGTTGTCCTAGTTAGGATTATTATTACTGTGATGAAACACCATGACCAAAGCAACTTGGGAGGAAAGGTTTTATTTGGCTTATATTTCTATATCACTGTTCATCAAAGGAAGTCAGGACAGGAAATCAAACAGTGCAGGAACTTGGAGGCAAGAGCTGATACAGAGACCATGGAGGGATGCTGCTTACAGGCTTGCTCCTCAGGGCTTGCTCCGCCTTCCTTCTTATAAAACTCAAGACTACCAGCCCAGGGATGGCCGCATGCACAACAGGCTAGGCCCTCCCCCATAACCACTAATTAAGAAAATGCCCTATAGTGGAGATATTTTCTCAACTGAGGTTCCCTCCTTTCAGATGACTCCAGCTTGACATAAAACTAGCCAGGACAACAGAAGATGCCGTGGAAGATAAGTGATAGTCATTCAAAGAATGCATGCCCCAACTTTCCCAACCATGTGCCTGCCAATCCTCTCACCACCTGCTACCTTCCATCCTGTCTACTCTCACCTGGTCCTTACAGAGCCCACTGACATTCAAATGAATCATTCAAGGTGTCCATAGCCGCATGCACTCACTCAGGCCCCAGCTACAATGCAATATGTCACTGCTTGGCGCTTGAGCACTGTACTTGAGCAAAACAGCAGGGATGACTTTAGCTGCTTGTACCTCACAAAAGGAGACATCAGCTACTTAACGACAACCATTCTAACTTTTTGATCCAAGACACTCCATGGCAATGTAAGGGAAGTTCAGTTTGATTGGCCAGTGCTTTCTTTCTTTTTTTTTGAAAGGTTTTTTTTTTTTTTTTTAAAGATTTATTTATTTTATTTATATGAGTACACTGTAGCTGTCTTCAGACACACCAGAAGAAGGCATCTGATCCCATTACAGATGACTGTGAGCTACCAGGTGGTTGCTGGGAACTGAACTCAGGACCTCTGGAAGAGCAGTCAGTGCTCTTAACCGCTGAGCCATCTCTCCAGCCGGCCAGTGCTTTCTAAGAGCAAGGAACAGTTCTGATGACACCTCACTGGTTAGCTGCTGCCCATCTGGAGCAGTTAACACTTATGAAACTACTGTATGTTAATTCATCTCAGCCCACACCAGAGATATGGAAATTAAGACTCAGTTACTTGCCTGGCCCAAAGTTGATCTGCAACAAATAACCCACCAAGATCAGGGCCACCAGAGCATGCACTCTTAAAGCAAAGACACTAAGCAATTTCCATGCAGGTTGTCTTAGTTAGGGTTTCTATTGTTGTGAAAAGACACCATGACCATGGCAACTCTTATAAAAGAAAACATTTCATTGGGGCTGGCTTACAGACTCAAAGGTTTCACCCATTATCATCATGGCGAGAAGCATGGCAAGAAGCATGGTGGCAGGCAGGCAGACAGACAGAAGACATGATGCAAGAGAAGGTGAGAGTTCTACATGTTGATCCACAGGCAGCAGGAGACTAACACACTAGGCCTAGTTTGAGCATATGAGACTGCAAAGCCTGCCTCCACAGTGACATACTTCCTCCAACAAGGCTTCACCTACTCTAAAAAGGCCACACCACCTAATAGTGCACTCCCTATGGGCCAAGCATTCAAACACAAGAGACTATGGGGCCATTCCTATATAAACCACCACACAGGCCATCAAGGAAGTTAAAAAAAGAAAAGAAAAAAAAAAAAAGAAGAAAAAGAGAAAAGTTAGCTCTTCTTCTTGCCTAGATTCAAGCAGCAAAGCTATCGTGAGACTCAGTCCGATGTACCAGGAGGTAATAAATGATGCCCAGACCAGAGCTAGGGACAAGAGTTCCTGTGAAAGAAGAATGACACGGTGGCCATTAAGTGATTTATAGGTCAACAACATCAATCGATCGTCAACATCCTAAGGCTTCTGGGGTTTCCTGGCAAGAAGACAAAACCAAATATCTGAACATAAGCAAAAAGAAACTAGATCTTAGATCATTAAGATGTGGAGACCCAGATCCTCTGCCTGCACAGATTCAGATAGAGTTTGGGACATGAAAATTGCTGTCTCATTGAGCTTTCACTGTCGCTGATGGAGGCTCAGTATGTGCTGTCTGATGCTTCACAGGCTGCTGAATTCAAGGCTTGATGAACAGCTGATAAACCTGCCATAGGTGACTAATAGGCAATTACAAATGGCAGGCTCTTTCTCCAGGATTTCTTCCCTTAGTCTCTGTGCAGGGCCTCATGCCTCTGGCCAGAACTTGTAATGAAGAGGTCAAAGTTCAGTCTTGAAGCATAAAATTACTCAACAACTGAATGGTATGTATGCAGCCCTTACCTATGAAAGGCCTCTTAACATCCCTAGCCACTGCTCCTGTCACAAACCTCCATCTCCACAGCTTTCAGCCCTGAGGCCTCTTTAATGTGAGAACTGGAACAATTCCTCATTGCCTGTTTCAGAGGCCAAATGAAATACTTCCAGGGTCAATGAGAAATTTGGACCCTACATAGGACAAGAGCAAGAGATAGTATTTGGTGTGACCAGGACAGACTGGGCCCAGTTATCCACTGATATGGACTATTGCATGTCTTATGAAGCCAGGCATCTCTCTCAAAAGAAGTTAGAAACCCTGATTTTTCTGGGAAGCTTCATAAATCTTAGCGTCTGAGGTTAAACATGTATTTTTAAAACCTTGAAACTGCAGAGAAATCCTGTCTCAAAACAAACAAACAAACAAACAAACAACCATGAAACTGAGCTGTCAAGGCAGCAACTGCAGCCAAGCCCAATGACCTAAGATAGATCCCTGGGACCCATGTGATGGAAGGAGAGATCCCACTCCTGAGGGTGCAGAGGTCAGAGAACAACTGGCCAGCACCAATTCTCTCCTACCACCTTGTCAGTCTCAGGAATCAAACTCAGGTCACCAGGCTTGATGGCAGGCACCTTTACCAGCTGAGCCAGGTGAGC
This sequence comes from Mastomys natalensis, assembly GCA_021653895.1. Taxonomy (NCBI): domain Eukaryota; kingdom Metazoa; phylum Chordata; class Mammalia; order Rodentia; family Muridae; genus Mastomys; species Mastomys natalensis. The sequence goes on along the minus strand of JAJTUV010001195.1, from coordinate 177,251 downwards.
CATCTTGACAGCCTAGAAGTATTGTTGACCATCACAACCACAGCATTTGGGAGTGCTATTTGTTTCTGGCAGATGAAGGCCAGAAACACTACTCATTGTCTTACAACACAAAGCTCAGGGCCTCACTCACAACAGTGTCCAGCTTCAAGAGGCAACACAGTGCTTCATTTTGACCTGAGAAGACACATTCTAAGACATTCTGCTACATCCCCCAAAACTTCAGACACCACCAAACCCTATACATGCTTTGTTATTCCCATGTTTGCTGTGTTATCATATAATGATTTAGTTGACAAACTAATAAATTAATAATAATTACAAAATAGAACGATTATAATATTATACCATAATAAAAGTTATTTAAAATGTATAACTTGTTTATCTCTAGAATTTTCCATTTAATATTTTTTGGATTTTGTTTGATTACTGGTAACCCAAACCATGGAAAATAAAGCCAAGAACGGGCCTAGGTAGAACTACTGCAGTGCCCAGTTAATAAACCTGCTTATGACTGGTACGGTCCAACAGAATGTTTTAGAAGATGATATTCTGTAGTCCCTGTGTCCAGAAGTGAAACCCATGAGTTATGTGTGGTTACAGAGCACTTGAACTGTGGTAATGTTAGTAGAATTAATTTTTTTCCTCATTCGCTTTCATTTCAATAGCCTTAGTAGCTAAGAAATACCATACTGTACCTTGTAATATACAAGCAAGAGGCATTCTAAAGCCAGTCATGATGATGATTACCCTTAATTCTAGCACTTAGGAGTCCAAGGCCACCCTCAGCTACACAGTAAATTCAGGGCTGGTCACAGTGAGCCGGGCTACCTGACTCAGTCTCAAGAAGCTACAATTCTGACACTGCAGCCTTTGAAGAACTCTTTTTGCCATCTCCCTTGGGAAATCAGTACAGTGACTGCAACCCCTGCTTACCACAAACCATCCCTACCTATACACACGTCCCCTGGGGTCTCTCACCTTCACAGACTCCAGCTCCATTCGAAGGCGGTTATTCTCTGACAATAAGTCCCGGTTCCTGGTTTCAATTTGCTGCAGCTGAGTTTCCAATTCAGCTTCGTATTCCCGGCTTCCTTCCTGGAATTCTCGAAGTTCCTCCTGCGTATTCTCTGCCCTGTAGCAGTATTAAAAATAAATTTATCACAGAATTAATGATGCTGGTATTGTGTCACAAAGTAGGGTGTGTGGATCATGTCTTTATTCAGCCACCATTATTCCCATTTTATGGAAAAGACAACAGTTTGTGAGAGCTGGCATTGAAGTACACACCTATAATCTTAGCATTCAGGAGTCTGAGGCAGGAGGCTCAAGAATTCAAGACCAGCCTAATTTACACAGTGCTGAATCAAAATCCTCTCTCTCTCTTCTCCAGCACTTTTAGATCTGTGTACTGTAACACCTGTTTCAAATTTAAAATTTTCCAAAAAGCTATCTTTTTTCAATGCTATTTTTTGTGCATAAGTGTTTTGCCTGCATGCATGTATATGGACCAAATGCAAGCCCAAGGAGGTCAGAAGAAGTTATCAGATCTTCTGGAACTAGGGTTAAGGATGGCTGTGAGTCACCATGTGGCTGCTGGGAACTGACCCTGGATCCTCTTCAAAAACATGTGCTCTTAACCTTGAGCCACCTCTCCAGCAACAGCATATTTTGATAGGCACAGGTAAATCTTCTCTATAGCAGACCTGACATAGATAAAGACCTATCCAGAACATACAATGAGATGTTAGAATGGTTGGGTGACTCAGTTTGTAGTTCAAATCCCAATTCTACCTCTCACAGCTGCTGCCTTAGGCAGGCTGTCTGAGTTCCCAATTACTCAGGTGCCTTTGTAGAGAAGGGTGAGCCTAGTTTCTTCATCTCATGAAGGCTGAATGCATGGTGCCCAGCACACTCCCAGGGAATGCAGAGATGGAAGCTGAAGGACTGACCTCTGCTTGTAGGTCATGGCCAGGTCTCTCCAATAGTTTGTTTCTTCCTCCTCTGATCCAAAAGTCTTTCCCGAGTCCTCCATCGTAAAAAGGGCAAGAGCTCACTCTTCCTGTGGCATAATGTCTAGGAGAAAAGTTTGAAAATTATTGCGACTTTTCTGGGTAACAGCTGGTCTTTAATTAAAAACAAACAAAGCAAAACATAAGAAAAAATGACCCTAAAAGCCTGAACTTCATGTTAGATCAAACAAACAAACAAACAAACAAAAATGCTTTCCCTAAAACCAAAACTAAATGCAAATAAAAAGTAGCCTATCTTCAGATGCAGCCCAGAGCTTATGTGTATCTCCCCACAAACATTTAGTACCTAGCCCTTAGATCCAAATAAGATATCTTCTAGATTCCTGGCTCCTCTGGGGGACTTGTGTCAGAAGGAGACATAAGTTATATGTAAATTACTATACGGCCCAAGGTGAGCACAGGGACAGAACTCTGTATGAGATGCTGACCCACAACAAATGGCTAGATGTGCAGTGTATCTGTTGGTAAGTTTGGACATGTATGCTCCCTGAGAAGCAGCACTGTGATAGAGATTCCCAAAACTTAACCTGGAAGTCAAGGGTGGGCTTCCTGGCAAGGTGGTGCATGAGTAGCATGTGAAACGGGAAAGAGTTGGACATAGTGCCTCTGGCATCCCAACAGTCATGAAGCTGAGGCCAACAGGTCACAAGTTCAAGGTCAGTCTGGGACCCTGTCTCAAAGAAAAGTAGAATCGGAAAGCAGATGGATGAGGAAAAGGAGGACATCAAACTCACAGACAGCAGAGTAGTAGCTAGGCCTATTCGGGAGCTGAGGAAGACTGAAAGCAGAGGAGGGAAAGAGTAGAGACTGAATTCCAGGGCTAAATCACAGGCAGCCTTTCAAACACATTAACACACTTACTGCCAAACTGTACAGTGGTGGACACTTGGGAAGTTGAGGCAGGAGGATGTAAGATCCTTAGCTAAGTTGGGACACAGAGAAAGACACTGGAAAGATGGAAGGACAGAAGAAGAAAAGAAGGAATCCTTGGTTGCCATCAGGAGCCACTGGGGCACTCAGTGACAGATGGACTCTTCAACTCAGAAGCTCATCCTGGTGGTGTGGCTGGCGGGCGAAGGCCAAGGACTAAAATGGATCTTCTGTAGCAATACAGGAAAAGAAAGGAAGGTAGGTACAATTAGAGCTTAGAACAAAGGAGGAAAACAGAGTCCAAGGATACTCAGAAAACAACAGGAGCCTGGTGCAGTTGTGCCATTTGGGAAATGGAGAAAGGAGTCTGCAGCCCAAGCCTTGGAATTCGAAACCAACCTGGGCAACACAGTGAGACCAGACATAAGGTAGGGGAGGGGGAGGAGGCTGAGGAGATGGCTCAGTGGGTATAGTGCCTGCCACACAGCTTGAGGACCTGTATTTCAACCTCAAACACTCACGTAAAAAGCTAGGGCATAACCCCAGCGCTGGAGGGTTGTGTGGTACGAACAGCAGGATCCCCAGAGCTCACTGGCCAGCTGGTCTGGCCAAATCAGTGGGCTCCAGGTTCATTGACATCATGCCTCAAAAAAGAAGGTGGAGACTCAACCAGCCCTAGTCAAACCAGTATGTCACAAAGCAAAAACAAAAACAAGACAAGATAGTGGAATGGGAATTTGAGGGGTGGAACTGAAGAGAGGATGGAGGGCTGAGTATGACCACAGTGTATAAAAACTGTCAAAAAAAACCAAGAGAATGATTAAGACACCTTCATGGGTGCTCACATGCACATACACACAAAAGTCACTCTTTAAGACAAAACCAACACTCCTTTTTGGCTGTAAAAACATCACTACAAGATAAGAAACAGAGATAGGATCCTCAGCTCATGAGTCAGCTAGCTTGGTATACAAGCTACAAACAAGAGACCTACTATTTCTCTTTCCCTAATTCAGAGGAAGCGTCACATTGTAATCCCACCCAAGGCTGATTAAGGTGGGACCTGAAGTGACAGAAAGAGGATGATTTATAAACACTCCCTCTCTGTAACCCTCTCTGTATTGCTCACCGATTCTTCCATCTTCCTGTAATAGTACCCCAATGTTCCTTTATGAGAAACCCCATTCTCATCTGTGTGGTTCAGGTAGCTGTGATAGCGTCGGGAGGAAGCCCAAGCCTGAACATGCCTCTACGTCTATGACTGGCTCAGCAATGGGTCTAACTTACACCAAGACAGCAGCTCAGGAGCTGAACCAAGTCTAAATTGAGGCCGTGCAAGTATGGGGCTAACCTACAATTAACCAGTAGCTAGGTGAGCCTCTGAGCCTCAGTGTCTAGATATAGGCCTTCTGCACAGCTACTGATAGAAACTCATAAGGAACAGCCTGTTTGAGAAAGGATCCAATAGGAAAAGTTTGCCAATGGACCTAGAGAGATGGGATCCTGTCAGAATCATCACCAGGGCAGCTATACTCGATTGAAGCTTATAGCAGAGAATCCCTCCTTGCAGTATTGGATACAGTTCCCAGTTTAGAAAACATAGTACTGCTGCCAGAGGAGTTTTAGAAAGGGGCTTCCTGAGCTGGGAGACAGGTAACTGGGTAAAGCGTTTGCTGAGCAAGTGTGACAAGCTGAGTTTAGAGCCCCTGCACTGAGGTAAAGTCAGATGTGGTAGCACATGTCTGTAATTCTAGTGCTCTCTCAGCAAGATAAGAGGCAGAGACAGAATCCTTAGCTCATGAGCCAGCTAGCTTGGTATACAAGCTACAAACATACCTTGTCTTACAAGATCTGACCTCCATATGAACACACACCTGCACACACATGAACATGAACCCATACAGAGAAGAGAAAGGGTAAGGCAGAGAGGGAGGCAGGAGAGGGAGGGGAGAGAGGTTTTTGAGACAGGATCTTACTATATAGCCCCAGCTAGCCTGGAACTCACATGCCACATAGTGCTCAGCAGAAAAAACAAAAACAAACAAACAAACAAACAAACAAAAACCTTCTCAAAATCTTGCCTAATGAAATTTAAAACTTGATCTTCAGGAAAGAAACTGATGGAAGTTGTGTGTGTAGGTTACATGGGAGGTGTTTGTCTTAGTTAGGGGTTTACTGCTGTGAATAGACCCCATGACCAAGAGGCAACTCTTAGAAGGACAACATGTAATTGCATGCCTGTAATCTCAGCACCCAGGAGACAGAAGCAGGAGGATCAGAAGTTCAAGGTCATCCTTGAGAAGGCCAGTTGAAGGCCGGCTTGGGGCACATGAACCTTGAGATGACAGTGAGAGAAAAAAAAATGAGGAGGAAGAGGAAGAGAAGGGAAGAGAGAAGGGGAAAAAAGAAAAAGAGGAGGGGGAAAGGGAGGAAGGAAGAGGAGCAGCAACAGCCAGAGGCAGTAGCTACTGCACCCTTGACAACCACGAAGCAGTGGTGGAAGCAACTAGACCCAAATGCAGTATGTTTTTTTGAAGTCAAGTTCAAGAACTGCAAAGTTGCACATAGATTGGCAGGACATTAGTTTGAACCACAGTTTTTAAAAACACCATTATAATAGATGTTAATACCGGGTTACAGTACACATAGCTTTGTGCCTGCTATCTTAGAAATGAACACTACAGCGGAGTGCTGATCCTACAATTCCACAATGCCTACAATCCCAGCTACTATGGCACATGAGGCAGAGGATTCTTAAATGTGAGTCCAGCTTAGATAACTTAGGAAGACCAAGACCCTATCTCAAAAATAAAGTAGAAACAAAAGAACCAGGTAGGTAGCTCAGTCAGGGGAGCACTCAGCTAGCGCACATGGGTTTAATTCCTGGTACTATCAAAAACTAAGAGAATATGATGTCCATTTATATTACTCATGTGTAGGTAACTTTCTTCTCAATGCCTTGGTGCCATCTTATGCCTCTGTGGACCAATCTCTCCCATTCTGGGTCACACAAATATGTTTGGCAGGGCAGGGGAGATGGCTCAATCAGTAAAGGGCTCTCATACAAACATGAGAACCTGAGTTTAAATCCAAAACACCCATGTAAAAAGCTGCACATTGGTGGTCTATAACACCAGCACTGGGTATGGGGAGACAGAGATAGGCAAGATCCCTAAAGCTCATTGGCCAACCGACCTAGCCCAACTAAGGAGTTTTAAGTTCAGTGAGCCTTAAAAAATGAATAAATACAAAAATTAAGATGGAAAACAACTGAAGAAAGATACCTCTCATAGACATCTGGTACTCCACCTAGTACCCCCATGCTAACAAGTACACACACCACACAAAATTCAAAAAGAAAATTTTAAAAAGCACTTTTTTCCTATAACTTGGTTTTACACATTTTTACATGTCTAAGAATGGGGTTTCTGTGTATGTGCAGGTGTGTGTAGGTGTTCCTGTGCATACAGGGCCAGAAGTGGGCATCAGGCATCGTCACCTAGCACTTTCCACTCTTTTTTTTTTTTTTTTTTTTTTGAGGCAACGTCTCTCACTGAACCTGGGGCTCGAATTCTGCTCCACCAGCTGGGCAGCATGCCTCAGGGTCCTCCTGCCCCTGAAGCCCAGCACTGTAATCACAGCTGTTCACCATCACACTAGCTTTTTACACGGGTGCTGGAGACACTACTTAGGTCCTCACACTTTGAAATAAGAACTTTGGTGGCTGAGTCATCTCCTCAGTCCCTAGGATTGGTTTTGTTGGGAGGGGTCCCCCAAAATTAACTGAAACACACTGAAGACACACTCAAGACACACGCCTCTAATTTCAAATTTCTAGAAAAGAAATAAACTGATGTCTGAGTGAACAAAGCTAGCCAAGCTGGTCATCAATACTCGGATACACATGAACCAATACCTTTCTCCAGCCCAAGTTTATGTCTCTATCAAAACAAGAGGTGAACAGGAGTCAAGTGATGGTGGATACCTGTAATCCCAGCACTTGGGAGGCAGAGGCAGGAGAATCTCCTAGAGTTCGAGGCCAGCCTGGTCTATAGAGCAAGTTCCAGGATAGCCAAGGTTATACAGAGAAACCCTGTCACAAACAGAGAGAGAGGGGGGAGAAAGGGAGGGGCAGAGGGAGGAGAAGAGGGGGAAAAGAGAGAAAGAGAGAGAGAGAGTTAAAAGGGAGAGGCAGGGAAGAGAAAGGAGTCAAATATTTACATCTGACCTGTGTGATGACGGACACATGGTGTGTATTTACAGAAGTGATGTCACTATGGTCAAACACATCAAGAGTCACTAAGACTAGCTTCTGTCTTCGTGCTGCTTAAGTACAAAGATATGCAAGGACGTGTCCTTGTCCTTAAAGGGCCACTCACCATTCTCTAACAAAAAGAACTACCAGCACAAGACAACTGGGAACCCATGATGTTAAATCAGAGCTGTATGCACTAACATAGAAAAGCAGTCTTGATAGCTGTCGTCTCCCTCTCTGCAACAAGGGACAGAAAGGAACTGGAAGAAAGTGCCAGAATGTGGCTACAACAGGCACTGAGTTGGGACTTGTATCTGACACAATTCTCTATAATGAATTTTTGGTAAAAGAAATATGATTTACAGTAATATATTGTGAACTGAAGTTTCCAGAAGGAAGGAAGGAAAGAATGAGGACCAGCTGCACCTATGTTAAAGATTCTACAAGACCAAATGACTGAACTTCAAGATTGTGCAGAGTTAAAATGTTGCAAATCAGAGGCAAATTATCTTGTGCTATTTTTAGTCTCTTTGAAAGCCATTCATTGCCCATACCAGAGTTTTACCTAACATTCTTGTATGTATCTGTCTTAGTCAGGGTTTGTATTCCTGCACAAAACATCATGACCAAGAAGCAAGGGCTTATTCTCTTACACTTCCACATTGTTGTTCATCACCAAAGGAAGTCAGGACAGGAACTCACACAGGGCAAGAGCTGATGCAGAGGCCATGGAGGAATGCTGCTTACTGGCTTGCTTCTTCTGGATTGCTCAGCTTGCTTTCTTAGAGAACCCAGGTGTACCAGCCAGGGATGGCACCACCCACAATGGGCCCTCATGGAGGCATTTCCTCAAGGGAGGCTCCTTTCTCTGTGATAACTCCAGTTTGTGTCAAGTTGACACACAAAACCAGCCAGTACAGTATCAAAACCTAAAATATGTTCTGAGCTGACTTCTAGCCTTTCCCAGTCCAAACTCTACCAGGGTTTTTCCCTGCTGTGACCCCTACCACTGAATCTGGTAAACACCTTAATTTACTACTTTCTTTCTTTGTTTTTGTTTTTTTCTTTTTTTTTTTTTTTTTTTTTTTTTTTGGTTTTTCGAGACAGAGTTTCTCTGTGTAGCCCTGGCTGTCCTGGAACTCACTCTGTAGACCAGGCTGCCCTCAAACTCAGAAATCTGCCTGCCTCTGTTTCCCAAATGCTGGGACTAATGGTGTGCGCCACTACCGCCTGTTGCGTGGTGCTAGAGGAAACTGGAATCTGTGCTCCTGAGCCACTGTAATCCACACTGGGTTCCAGAAGGAACTATTATTCTGATTAAGGTGAGTGCTGTGTTTTTGAGTTGAAAATGTGGCTGCATTTGAATTTCTAAATTATACTTGGTGGCTAAGGCAGGGCTCCAGAATAGAGACTGGCCCACAATGCAGAAGGCCCTGTTTCACTCTCAATTACTGGGGTTGGAGGTGGGGATACATTTGAGTAAGAATAAAAACAGTAACTAGTGTTTGGAGGTCGTTTTATTCTATTGATTAAGGTGCCAGGGAATTCTTCCTACTGTGGTCTGGGCCCCTCTCCAAGTTTTTTCAGTCATTTAACAACCACTGAGAGTTGGGCCAAGCATCTTCATCCACAACCCCAGTGCAACCCCTGCAGCAACAGGCTGCAGAGGCTCACGCTAGGAAATTCCATCTGAAAGAAAGGAGGTTTAATCTCACCAGGCTCATAAGTTCAAGGTAGAACTTGAGAAGCAAAATAATATCCTCACAGGTTAAGTCAAGGTAGCAAACTATTATTCAAGTTAAGATAAACTATAAAAAGTGAAGGTACCCGCGTCTTCAGAAGGGTTGGTGGGTAGGTCATAGTTCTGTAAGTTACTCTTACTGAACTCCATATGGAATTCTGTAAGGGGAATTAAACCTCAAAAGGCTGAGTATCAGTGTGTTGGGGAAGAGGGGTGCGTGGTCATATACCCTCAGGCTCTGTTTATAGTAGTTTATATCAGACTGTATTTCAAAAGCACCCTTTCTGTGTCCTAAAAGGTTATCCTAGCACACAATACTCAGAAACAGGTGGCAGAGAAAAATTACAAACCTCCACCCAGTCAGAGAAGTTGAGGAAGGTTCCGGCTGGAAAGTAGAAGGATGCACACAGCCTGGCACAAAACCGACATGACTTAGTCGCTCCGGAGTCAAGGCGACTCCGGGTTGCCCAGAACCTCAAAGAGGTAGGTGAGTTGGGCCAACATCCAAGGTGTGGGGTAAGCACTCTCACCTTTTATCGGGTAAAGTTTATCCGATTCAAAGTGCTGTCTAGGGAAATTTGAAACGTCCAGCAGCCTTAGGCATCGAGGCATAGACTGGTACCGTGTGGCAGCAGTTGGGGACTCGGGAACTGTGGGCTGAAGGGGTAGGCGAGGGACTCGGGGGCCGTGGGGCGGCGCGGGCACCGGTCTTGAGGACGTTCGAGGGAAGGGAAGCAGACAGCAGAAGAGGAACAGAGTTGGCCAGGGCGAGCGGCGGAGCTCACCGATGGAAGGTGGGAAGCTGGGGAGGGCAGGCGTGGGAACGCGTCGGATAGGTGCTGCGGGTGTGGCGGGGCCCTGCCCGCAGCCTGGCTCCACTTACCCCGCCCGGGCGGCGACGATCCCAGCGAGGCGCGGGCCAGCAGGCCTTTCTTGCCGATCAGCCCCGCCGGCACCGCGCGGCCCGCGCCTCCCATTGGCTGCCGCTTTCGGACGCGTCTGACTCGGCCAATCAGCGCGGAGAAGCGAGGTTTGGAAACTTTTTCCTCCTAGGCCCAGGTGCGGTTCGGTCAAGCCGTGGTGGTGTCTGGCGGGAGGGGCGCGGGAGCAGCCGCAGGAGGCGCGGGCCGCTGGCCCTGAAGGCGGGCGTGGAGAGGGCCTGCTGGAGGCTCGGTGCTCGCCGTGCCACGCACTCTGGAACACCCGTACGCCTCTCTTCACACTGGTTGCTTTTTTCTGCTCTTGCGCTTGCCTAAGAATAGACAAAGGAGCAATTGGTCAGAGAAACCCAGGCATTAGGAATAGCTGGTATCGGGTTACACTTGAAAGTGCTCTACACAATTCCAAAAATGCTATACTAGCACAAAAACAAAACTGGCATACAGAACGACAAACTTCCGCCCAACCCACAGGGCCTTTGTTGTCCCACAATTTTACACCCCAAATAGAATCTTTAACAACAGCTTCTTCTGAGACAGAATAATTTAGTTCGAAAGAACTTGACTTTGAATCCTACTTAGCTGTGTGAATTTGAGACAAGGTATTTAATTACTCGTGATTAAATGGGGTTTTTCCACAGAGCTAAATAAATAAGTTTACAACGCCTTGTGCTGTGCTTTGTATACAGTAAGTACAACATATGTATTAGTTAAATAAGCATGGGTTGAACGACCAACGTGTCTCAGACACAAAGCTAAGTTCTTTTGTGGGTGGTGTTGGAGGGTTGTGAGCCATCATGTGGTTGCTGGGAATTGACCTCTGAGAGATCAGTCAGTGCTCTTAACTGCTGAGCCATCTCTCCAGCCCCTTGTTTTTTGTTTTTGTTTTGTGTTTCCTTTTTGAGACACTTTTCCTATGTAACTTGGGCTGGCCTCAAATTTCTGAGCATTGCCTTAGCCTTATTTTTCAGTGGGATCACAGGCCCAACTAATAATAATTTTTTAACGTTAAGCCATTCTAATTGTTCATTAATTATTGAGTACTGTTAGCCACAAGGTAATTTTACAACCTGATGAATAAGACAAAGAATATGATCTCAAAAGGTTAATATAGTAAACGGAAACAGAATTTCAGATGCCAAATGTTGCTGACTATTTGAGAGACTGGGAAGCCAGAGAAAGGGGTATTTAGCTTACATTTTGGCAGTGCTGGGCTTGAACCTAGGGCCTTGGCCATGTTAGGCAAACACTGTATCATTCAGCTGTATCCCCAGGCTTCTATAAATGTTTAAAAGATGAGAAAAAAAGGTACAGGAAATTCAAGTGTTTCGATTTGTAGCTAACAAAAGGAGTTTCAGAGGACTCTTTTTGACTCTTATAATCATGCTCTGCCCCATGGGCTACACAGGTAATGCCTCCTGCCCCCTCCCCCAGTAGTGTTGATTGAAATCAAGCCCTTACCCATTCTAGGCAAGTGCTCTACCACTGACCTATACCTTCAGCCCTTTTTTTCTTTTGAGTCAAATTCCTTCTAAGTTGCCAGGCTGGACCTAAGCTCACCCTGCAGCCTAGATAAGCCTTGAATTTGCAATCTTCTCTCTGCCTTTCAAAGAGCTAGGCTCAAAGGCCTGGGGTACTGAGCTTGGCCTTGTTCTCTCTTTTTAAATTCTGGTCATTTTGTTTGTAGCTTTTGAGCTGTGACCAAGCTGAGAGTTTGACTTTTCTTCCTTTGGTCCTGTTCTCATGGGTGGAACAGGAGAATTCTGTTTAGTAACTTAGGTCTTTGGGGAGTTGAATCAAATGCAAAGTATCCAGTGAAATACCAAAACATAAATTTCTGTTATCTTTGTTTCATAAATGTGAAGATTATGATTGAGAAAAGAAAAAAAGGAAGCTTTTCGGCTTTGTTTTTATGAGACAGGGTCTCTGTGCAGCTCCAGTTGTCCTGGAGCTATGCCACCACTTCTGGCCTAGTTTCCATAGTGAGCTCCAGGACAGCAAGAATATGTAGAGAAACCTTGACTCAAAGAAGAAAGAAGAGGAAGAGGAGGAGGAGGAAGAGGAAGAAGACAAAGAAGAAGAAGAAGAGGAAAGAAGAAGAAGGAGGAGGAAGAGGAGGAGGAGGAGGAGAAAGAGAAAAAGAAGAAGAAAATTGACTTTCAAAAATTATATTCCCCCCCTCCCCTCCAGTCTCTCGCTCTCTGGCTTTGCTGATGTAGATAGGCTCTTACTATGTGGCTTAGGCTTCTCTCCGGCCCATGATCTTCCTATCTAGCCCTACTGAATTTGAAACCTGCAGGGGGTGGGGTTGGGAGGTCAGAGGACAATCTCAGATGTTGGTCCTTGCCTACTATCTTGATAATACCAGGTTAGCTGGTCTAAGACCTTTAGGCCATTCTCCTGTCTCTGCCTCCCCTCACCTGGTAGCATACTGAGATTAGACAAATGAGCTGCTTCTGGCTTTTTACATGGGTTCTGGAGATCTAAACTCAAGATATTAGGCTTAGACAGTGGCTGCTTTACCCACTGAACCTTCTTCCCTGCTCTGGAAACATTCTTTTAGAAAGATTAAATTATGCACTTCCATTCATCCATCCATCCTCTTCTTGGCCTACATTTTTTTCTTATTTATGCATTGCATATGGTGTTTTACCAGCATGTATGTCTGTGCACTTTGTGTGTGTGGTGCCCAAGCAGGCCAAAAAGGGTGTCGGATTCCCCTGGAGTGGATTCAGCAGACTACTTTAAGCCGTTTGGACACTGGGAGGGGAACATCATCACAACGTCACTACCACTGCCTCCTCTGGAAGCACTCTTAACCACTGTGCCATCTCTGTAGAGAAAGCAAAATGGAGACCTTCGAAAGTGTTTTCTCTTTAGCTTTTCATTTAGTCTGGCTGGCTGGCTTTATTTATTACGTTACCTGTTGAGCCTAGCACACCCAGAGTAGAATAAATGCCAAGCAAAGTCAAAGGAAAATGTTGCTTCCCACTTTTATGTTTTGTAGCTAAAATCTGTTAAAATAACTTAAATATCACAATTACCTTTTTCCTATATGTTTTTAGTTAGTATTGTCAGTATTCAAAAAATAGCTAGAATAAAGTAGAGGTAAAATAGACTCCCACAATGAGTAACACACTTGTTTGAGACTCTGAAAAACAAAACAAACAGCAACTGGAATCTTTTTCATTTGTTTTCAATTCTCCCTTGGAAAATTTTCCCTCCACACAGTCACAGTGGTGTTCTTAGCAATAATACACATCTGAACAGGCAGTCACTGTGTGTATTCTGGAGAATTCAATAGAAACACAAAGGATTCTTCAACTACATGTCTGAACTCACTCCCCTGACACAGGAATCCAGGAATGCCAAATTCATTCCACTTAATACAAGTCTCGAAATGATAGCACTGCCTATCCAGAGACTCAGGAAAAAAAAATGTTCTTGGCATTTTTCTGCTTCCTAATTAGGTAGCAAAATTCATTTGTTTCCTGGCAGACTTTTAAGTATAAACTATTTTAAAGCCAGCTAGGACATCCTAAACTGTGCCTACATTTAGATTATATTTCTTCCCTAATTTGCAACAGGGAGTAGCAAAGAGCTAGAGATTTCAGGAATTATCTTTCCCCCTATGGAATCCTGAAAACTCATATTTAAGCCAGGCATGGTTGAACACACCTTTATTTCTTGAACTTGGGAGGCAACGGCAGGCAGATCTCTGAGTTCCAGGCTAGTCTGGTCTACAGAGAGTTCCAGGGCAGGCAGGGCTATCACACAGAGAAACCCTGTTTCGAAAAACAAACAACGAAACAAACAAAAATTCAACTCATATTTAGGTAAAGTAAAAGTGAAGGCTGCAAGGCTCAGGAGTCCTGGGAGGGGGAGGCTTACAGAGCAGAGTTTATCTGTTTAAAACATGAAGTACTTTTGATTTTGCAAAGTTTTTATAACTTTAGCATCTTCTTTTTCGTGGCCAACTTGAAAAGTATTTATGTTACAAAGCACCGGGTTTGTTAAAACAAAAAGTTTGCCAGAGGACACGCACGCCTTTAATCATAGCACTCAGAAGGCAAGGGGATCTGAGTTCGAGGACAGTATAGTCTACGGGGAAAGTACCAGGCCAACCCTGGGCTACACAAGTGAGACACTGTTTCTGAAAATAAAATAAAAACTAGGTAGGACATCATGTACTCTTAATTGTTGGTGTTAATATTCAGCAGCAGTCTTTGTATGTACTTTATCAGCACTGAAACTGCGAGAGGCAGGACGGACCTTGCCAACAGCCCAGTTGGCAGGTTTTACTGTTCTTTCCCCCATTGGCCACTAGGTTGCGTTAAAAGATGCTATGCAACGTGCACGATTTAATTTGTAAAAATAAGGGTTATCATGTGACGAGGCAGAGCGTTAAAAAGCCACCACAACACTTTATTTCACATTAATCTTGTCTCCTTGGTCCTCCCAAGACCTTTTAGAGCTGAACCCTAGCAAATCACATCTGGCAGGCCAGTCCTTGCCTCCATCACGAAAGTCCCTAGTTCTCCGCTTGGAAGCTCCGTTCGACCTAGCGTCATCAAACCAGTGGTGAGAACTCCTAAACTGGGGTTCGTGCTAAAAAAAAACGCCGACGCCCCCCGAGGTAAGACACTATTTTGAGGTTTATCGGGAGGGGACTGAGCCTGACGAGGCTACAGGGCCGCGAGGCCCCGCCCCCCCCGTTTCCCAGCGTGCCCTGCGCGGAGACGAGGCGACGAGGGCGGGGCGGAAGAAAAGACTGGGCGAGACGCAGGGAGGGGTGGAGCTAGAAAGGGGATGAGAGGAACGGGAGAATGGGCGGGGCTACTGGAGGAAGAGACCGGGCGGAGTGGGGACTGGGTGGGAATGGGCGGAGAAAGGGAGTGGCCATAGGGGGAGGAACAGAGGAAGGGTATGTTATGATGGAGGAAGAGGTGAGGCAGGGAGAATCGGGGAGAGGGGCGGGGCTAGTGGTAGAGAAGCGTGTCGGTTTTGCGACAGGGGCGGGGCGGCGCGGAAGCGGAAGTGGAAGGTGCGCTTGGCGGCGGCGGCGGGAGCTGCGGAGTCGGGAATCAAAATAAAGGGCCTGGGGGGTGGGGGGGGAAGGTGGCGGTGTCGGAATGTAAGCGGAGGAAGAGCTGGTGGCTGAGGTGAGTCCTCTGTCAGTGCCCGGACTCCACTCGGGCGTTCCGGGTTCTCTGACCAGCGGGTCCGGGAACGGCGCCTTTTTCCCCAGACTGATGCTTCTGGGGTTGGAGGACCAGGACTGGGACCCGCCGAAGGGGCCGCGCTTAAAAGTAGGTCTCCAATGCTCGCTGGGTCTCTTCCGGGGCGTTTAGCTCCCAGCTGGCGCCTGGCTCCCTGCTCGCTCCTGGGCACTCCAGGTGTCAGTAGCAACCTCCACAGGATGTGTAAAGTTGTAAAGTTGAGAAAAAGGACAGTGGTGGAACTGAGTTGAGTCCCGTAGCATTTTTGTTTTTGTGTTTTTGCAGCTCTCTTGGGCGGACAATCTCTTAGCAACCACTTTGGATGCAGTTTCAGTTTCAGCCACTTCCCCAATTAATTCTAGCATGAACGTGGTGCTTTCTAGTTACACTAGTATCTTTTGGACTTCCCAGGATCTTTCTGTTTTGCATACAAGGAAATTGTCAGCTAAATGGTCTTCCTTCTCCTTCAGTGAGCTCTACATTTGTCCAGGGTCATTTATTGGTATTTGTGAGGCACAGTAGAGTTGCTAAGTTGGGATACCGTGTATTTACATTCAGTCAGTGCTGTTATGGAATTTATGTTCTAATGGGGGAGAAAATAAATTATCAAATAGCCATTTTAGGTAAAAGGTAGAAAACGAGTAATACATAGGACTGGGAGTTTGTGGTGTGGGGGAGGTCATTTGAGAAATAATTCATCCTCAGGTATCTCTTGTCACCAAACTACAAATAACTCTGTAAGGGGTTGTCATGATGATCAAACTCATCTTATGTTTAGAAAGATGACAGGCTCACACCTGCACAGATATGTGGCCTTCAGAACTAACATGCAGGCAGTACAATGTCGCATGCTGCATTCTCAGCCAGAGACTGAGAGTTTCAGAAAGGAAGACTCTCACATTAGACCTTCCTCTGATTCAGTTGCTTAAATGGAATTCCTAGGAATATTTGGGAAAATTTTAGGCTGCAGGCCACTAATGTTTTTCCTTATATTTATTGTACTGAGTATCTATCTGCTTGCCTGCCTGCCTGCCTGCCTGCCTGCCTATCTGTCAGTCTATTGACAAAGTCTCACTGTGTAACCACAGCTGCCCGGAACTTGGTTACCCTTAAACTTGCAGATATCCTTCTGCCTCTGCCTCCTGTGCTATACCACTCCCGGCTCCTTGAGCAATATTGAAGGCACTTTGGTGTAGAAAGACCCTGACTTCAAGCTAGGTCTGAAACTTCATTTAAAAGTTTCTGTTTCTCAGTGAAGTAGACATGGTAGTTCATTTTAGGATTTGGCTTTAAAAAGGTTTAAGCATGCTGAAATTATAAACACTGTGAATATGACAAGTTCTTACAAGGGTGGAGCGTGTTGGGTGATATACAACCTGGATTTTTGTGGGGTTTGTTTTTGTTTTTTTTGAGACAGGGTTTCTCTGTGTATCGTTGGCTGTCCTGGAACTCGCTCTGTAGATCAGACTGGTCTCAATTTAAACAGATCCACCTGCCTCTGACTCCCCAGTACTGGGTTTAAATGCATGTGCCACCATCACCTGGTACAACCGGATTTAATAATAAAAACAGGTATTTTAATTCAAGTAGTGATAGTAAACCTTGTCTCCAAACTATTTTCAACTGTACTAGGCTAATTCTCTGCTAATTCCTTCATTCAACAAATGATTACTTTGTAATTACCACAGGCTATAGTGGTGAAAATGG
The DNA here is from genome assembly GCA_021653895.1 of Mastomys natalensis. Taxonomy (NCBI): domain Eukaryota; kingdom Metazoa; phylum Chordata; class Mammalia; order Rodentia; family Muridae; genus Mastomys; species Mastomys natalensis. The sequence goes on along the minus strand of JAJTUV010001195.1, from coordinate 160,491 downwards.
GCAGTGCATGCATTTTCTAATTCACTTTTTATAATGTTATGTACAGCAAGGAAACAAACTTCTTTTTCTTTCCCTTTTTCTTTCCTCTCTGTCTAGGATTGAACCTAGACCTTTCCATATGCCACTAAGCTCCATGCATTCCCCAACCTACAAACAGAAACATAAATAGTTTCAGCACACTACCAAATAATAAATAGATTGGGTTTTATAACTGGATCATATGGCAAAGGCTCAAGTCTCAACTCTAGTTCATCTCAGCCATCGATACTATTTAAATGAAGGGATGTAGCTATGTCCTAATGAAACTTTACAGATACTAAAGTTCAAGTTTTGTGTTTAAGAACATTTTCTCAAGAATTTTAAGAAATTCAAAATATATTCTTAGTTTATAAGCCATTTAAATACAGGCGTGCCATGCCTCACACCTGTAATCTCAGCATTTGGGAGGCTGAAGCAGGAAGATTGTTACAAATTTGAGGCCAGACTTCAGGATTACAGAATCGGATCCTGTCCAAGAAAAACTAGACAGACACACACAAACACACACATGCATACAGGCAGCAGGTTGACTTTGGCTTGCAGACCATAATTTACTGTATATGATCAGTCCGCCCAAACTTGAAATATATTATGAACCATTTTCCTCTCACCCTATCATGAAGATATAAAAATCTCAGACGTATCTTACCAGAGATATAGCTGAAAAAAATTATCTTCTATATGTACAGATGAAATCTCTGATACATAATCACTGAAAGTGGTCAGTGTTGGTTTGTTTTGGTAAGGACTTACAAGTAAGGGTTAGTTCTCATCATTACTAGCTTTCTCCCTGCTCAAAGAGTGTCTGGGTAAAGTACATCTGTGGGTTGTGACTTCCTTAATTGTTGAATGTTTGGTGATAACATTGCTCTTTCATTATAAACAAACCAAGAAATCATTTGTTGGCTTCATTTGTAGAATAGAATTCAAAGTCTTCAGAGGTCATCTAATTTGGCCTATCTGTGCACACATTGGGCATAGAGAAAGGTTGACACTGTGGTTGTTCTTTTACTAAGATTAGATGCTATCTGCTGATAACTTCTTTGCTCTCTAAGCAGAACTTGAAGGAAGAAATATCTGAAAGTTAAAAACTATAGGCTGAGTATGGTGGCCCACATACCTTTAGTACCAGCACTAGGGAGGCAGAGGCAGAGGCAGACAGATCCTGAGTTTGAGGCCACCTGAACTACATAGTGAGTTTCAGGGCAGCCAGTGCTACACAGAGAACTCCTGTCTCAAGAGAGAGACAGAGGGCGGGTAGGGGGGGTGGGGTGGGGAACACAAACACTATAAGGAAAGTCTGATTAGAGCCTGGAGGCTTATTTCAGAGAGAGAGAGAGAGAGAGAGAGAGAGAGAGAGAGAGAAAGAAAACTATAGGGAAAGTCTGATTAGAGCCTGGAGGCTTATTTCAGCCAAGTGAAGAGAGGAATTCTTACCTAGAGATGGACACTGTCTATGATTTGGCTCTGTTCTTCAAGAATGGCTATGTCCTCTCTCTCTCTCTCTCTCTCTGTCTCTCTGTCTCTCTGTCTCTCTCTTTTGGTTTTTCAAGACAGGGTTTCTATGTGTAGCCCTGGATGTTCTGGAACTCATTCTGTAGACCAGGCTGCCCTTGAACTTAGAAATCTGCCTGCCTCTGCCTCCCAAGTGCTTAGATTCAAGGCACATACCACCACTGCCCAGCGGCTAGGTCCTTTCTCATTTGAAAAGTTCTAGTGGCTGGGGAGGTGGCTCAATAGGTAAAGTACTTACTGCATAAGCACAAAGACTTCAATTAAATCCCTAGCACTTACAGAAAAGCTGGTATGATGGTAACATGTGCTTGTAATCCCAGTGATGGGAAAATAGAGACAGGAAGACCCCAGGGGTTTATGCCAGCCAGTCTGGCCAAATTGGTAAGCTCCAGGTTCTTTGAGAAACCCTGTCTTAAAAAAAGGAGGAGGAAGAAGAGGAAGATCATAGATTGAGGAAGATACCCAAAGTTGACCTCTAGTCTTTAATCACATGGGAGCATCTCCCCATTTACACACACACACACAGAAAAGAACTCTGGGATATGAGGAATGGCAGATCATAAATGTTATGTGTGGTGCATGGACATGTGCAGGCATGCAGGTGCACAAGCACGTATGTACACGTGTGTAGAAGCCAGAGGTGGTTGTTGAATACCTTCCTCATCATTCTCTATTTAAATTTGTTTGTTTGTTTGTTTGTTTTTGGTTTTTTGAGACAGGGTTTCTCTGTGTAGCCCTGGCTGTCCTGGAACTCACTCTGTAGACCAGGCTGCCCTCAAACTCAGGAATCTGCCTGCCTCTGCCTCCCAAGTGCTGGGATTAAAGGCGTGCGCCACCACCGCCCGGCTTAAATTTTTAAAAGTTACATTTGTTTTTGTGTGTGTATGTGTGTATGGTATGTACACACACACCATGGCATGAGTATGGAGGTTAGAGGACAGCTTGTGGGAGTCAGTTCTCTCCAATATGATGGTCTCAGGAGTGGAACTAAGGGTGTCAGGCTTGGAGGCCGTCGCCTTTAACCACTGAGCCTTGCCACTGCCTTCTTCCTACTTTATTTTTTGAGTGTTAATGTCGCTGAACCTGGAGTTGATTGGTTTTGCTGGGCAGGGTAGCCATTAAACTCTAGTGATCTGACTGTTTCTTCCTCCTCAGTGCTGGAGTTACAGTTGCATGCCTATCTTTTATAAAAGTGCTGGGATATGAATTCAGGTCCTCATTTTTGTGTAGCAGATACTTTTTTGTTTTAAAAAAATTTTTTTTTAAAGCTTTCCCCTGTAGATATTTTTCTCAACTATCTCCCAGCCTCAGATCATAGGTTTTTTTTTTTCCTCTAAATCAAATTTACATGGTTACAGTCGACCAAGTTTACCAAATTTTTGAAGCCTATAGTGCGCTGTGATAGCCATATTGTCTTTGTTCTTTGAGGTCTTACTCTTTGAGAGCCATTGCACCATGAGCACAGCTGTGGCCTCAAACTTTAACATTTTAAAATGGGTACTTGTACAAAGAAGTAACATGGATGTTGACTCATTTTTAACAGGGTGGAAGAATAAGAGAAAAAAGATGAAAGAATGTTGACCCATATTGTCTGGCTATGTGATGGAAGGGAACAGGACTGAGAACCCTTGCAGCAGAACACTTGGATGGTTTCACCAAGATAACGATGCTAAGCCGTGGCTTTGGAAATTCTCTGGTTGCTTTTCTCGTCCTGAGCAGACATTGCCTCTTAGTTCCCAAACGGTAACTATGTGCAGGACATGGCACACTGAATAGATGATAAGTACAGGTGGTCTGGACAGTCTCTCCAGCCTGTTTACGCTCATTCACTCAGTAAGAACACACTTGCTCAACTTAGTATTCCACTCCGAGTGGCAGAGGTTTTAAGTGTTTAAAATTGGGGGGAATTTGGCTCCTTATTAAAGCCCCAGAACTTTCATAGTAAAATCAATGAAAAGTATAAAATAAATTGTGTTTAGCTATACTTTGTTAAGTTGCTTTAGAGGTAAGTTTTCTTTATATAGTCCAGGTTGGCTTTTTTTTTTTTTTTTTTTTTTTTTTGGTTTTTCGAGACAGGGTTTCTCTGTGTAGCCTGGGCTGTCCTGGAACTCACTCTGTAGACCAGGCTGGCCTCGAACTCAGAAATCCACCTGCCTCTGCCTCCCAAGTGCTGGGATTAAAGGCATGCGCCACCACCGCCCGGCCCAGGTTGGCTTTGAATTTGTGATTCTTCTGCCTTGGCCTCCCAAGTCCAGGATTACAGATAGATGTGACCACTGCCCCTGGCTCACCCTCTTAGTTTTAAGTCTTATAAATTAGAAAAGGTTGACAATAGCTTTTTGTTCAGAATTTCTTGTGAATATTTAAATATGTTACTTCTTTTTAAAAAAAAAATGATTTATTTATTTTATGTATATAAATTCATCATTGCTCTCTTCAGACACACACCAGAAGAGGGCATCAGACCCCATTGAAGATGGTTGTGAGCCACCATGTGGTTGCTGGGAATTGAACTCAGGACCTCTTAACCACTGAACCATCTCTCCAGCCCAAATATGTCACTTCTTTCTTTTCCTTTTTGGTGATGCTGAGTTTGAACTGAGAATGGATAGTTCTACTCACTGTATCTTTGCACTGGCCGCAGTATAAAAACTGCATCAAAGCTTCAGTGTTTCCTCAGTGCTATCAGCATCACGTTTGGACCACTTTGGGCAAATGGCAGATGTCATTCACAGTGTTTGGAATACCAGTCTTCTCATTTAAGGAAACCCTACTAAAACCTGTTACCACCTACAGGAATAAAGGAAAGGAAGCCACTTGCTTATAAACCACCTTACTTGAATACTGTCTGTGAAATCATGGTTTGCATATGTCAGTTTTCTTTAGACAGTGTTTTGAAGCAAGGAGAAGTTACGTATAGTCTCTGAAGTATGGATAGTTAATCTGGCTTGCTAAAACACACACCTCTGCCTGACTGTCTTAAGATTCTGACAAACATAGTGTTAAATTTTAGTTGTATGTTTTTTCTTTAGTTGCTTTCCTGCAGGCCTCTATTAGGATTGCCCCTAGTCTTAGCTGGATGTTGTTCTATTTGTTTAGTTATGATTAAGTGGTGTAAATTCTCAATGGAGAATTGAGCATTATTTTCCATTTTTTATTGCAGTAGTGTATGAAATAGCAAAACATAATGTCTCCAAAAACGCACTTGTGTTCTGATCTCTCCTCAGAAAGAGTACATGGAGAACAAGAAAGCTGCTGTGGAATTACAGGATATACCATCTCCCCTTCATGTTGGCTCTAAATTTTTCCCAGCAGTCCCACTTCCTGATATTCATTCTCTTCAGCAACCTAAAGTACAACTCTCAGCTGTTCCCAAAGTAAGCTGCTGTGCTCATTGCCCTAATGAACCCTCCACTTCACCCATGCGTTTTGGTGGTGGCAGTGGAAGTAGTGGAGGTTCTGGGAGCTTGATTCACACGGGCTCACTCTTAGACTCACCAAGCACCGGGACAGTCACCTGTCAAGTAGGGTCAGGTTTTGCTTTCCAGTCTGTGTCTTCACTGCAGAATGCCTCCACTAGAAACAACTTGGTGGCCTTGCAAGTGACTTCCCCAGCATGTGTGTAGAGAGTAACCTACCTTCCTGCAAGCACCTGTCGTGTTGTGGGAAGCTCCATTTCCAGTCATGTCACAGTAATGTACACAAGCTGCATCAGTTCCAGAGTCTCCAGGGCTGTACCTCTGCTGGCCATTTCCCCTGTTCTGATTTCCCAAGTGGGGCTCCTGGGCATTTGGAAGAGCGCCTTTCCCATTCAGAGCTTACACCTCACTTGTGCACCAACTCTCTTCACCTAAATGTGGCACCTCCGGTTTGTTTAAAGGGCTCACTTTACTGTGAAGACTGTCTAAACAAGGTCTGTATCTTTTATTCTTTATCTTGGGGGAGATAAGGTTTGGTTCTGTTAAATCTTGCCATATCTTTACTTCATGATTGTAGATCACACTCTGTCTGCATAGCTGCTTCTGGTGCTGAAAGATGCAAAGGGTTAAAATGGGAGGCTTTCCAAAAAAGTGAAGTATAGTTAACGTGTGTAGCATGTGCTTTTAGAGCCTCTCCTCACAAGAAAGTCACGTCCTACAGGACACCTTAGTTTGCAGCCTGTGATCTGTTTCACCCTTCTCTAGGATGCAGTTAGTCGAGTTTTTATAACTTAAACTCAGGTTATGCATGGGGCCTTTCATGGCAGGAAAGTAACTATACGCTGTCCTTTTGTAATATGAGGAACTTGAAACTTGGCTGCAGTCACACTACTGTTCAAAGGAAAGCTTTTCTGACATTTATGGGAGGTGTATTTAAGATCTCCTTCATATCAGTTGGATGTCCCAAGTTGGAAAGGACTGAGCATTTGAACAGGTTCCTATCTTTTCAAGTTGCTTCTTGAGATGAAGCTGTGGGTTGGTAGCTGATTGTTCTGATAAAGATTTTTTGAAAATACACTTTATCAGAGGTCAGCAGGTAGGAAGATAAAATGTTTAGAATGATGTTTCAGTTGTGTATGACTCTAGGTTCTGTATTGATGTGTCTAAAACTTCCTTTTTTTTTTTTTTAAATTAAAACAGCCAGCAAGAAATAGTATAATTGATGCTGCTAAAATCTGGCCAAATATACCACCTCCAAGTACTCAGCCTGCACCTCCAGCTATTCCTCTGTGTAATGGCTGTGGAACAAAAGGGATAGAAAAGGAGGCCTCGTTGTTGGCAACTAGTCTAGGCAAAGCTGCTTCGAAATTTGGTAAATAATGATGTAGCATTAAAAAGTGCATTTAAGTTTTCCCCCTCTCCCTCCCTGCCTCCCTTCCTGCCTCCCTCCCTCCCTGCCTCCCTCCCTCAAAGATTTATTTGCTTTTATTTTATGTGCACAGTGTTTTGCATGCATGTCTGTAAACTTACTAAATGTGTGCCTCTGCTTGTGGAGGCCAAAAGAGGGACACTGGATCCCCTGGAACTGGAGTTACAGAAGGTCATCAGCCACCATGTCTATGCTAGGAACTGAACCAGTGTCCTCTGCAAGCGCAGCAAGTGTTCTTGATTACTGACACATCTCTATAGCCTCCATTTGAGTTGTTTTCAATATTTGACACAAATGTTGTATTTATTTGCCTCTAAAAACTTCCTAGTGATTTTAAGGGTACATTTGTGTTTTAAAGTATATGTGAGACTTCCTTTCCCTCATTTGGCAAAAATCTTTTTAATTATAGGCCTTTCTGTTGGGTTGAGGCTGTTTGAGACCAGAATCTGTGTAAGAAAATGAAGAGTCTATTAGGTTAAGTGCTGTCAGAGACTTGGGCTCACTTAGGTTGTATGTTTGGTTTTGTTTTTTTGTTTTTTGAGACAAGGTCTCTGTGTAGCCCTGGCTGTCCTGGAACCCTCTGTATAGAACAGGCTGGCCTCATACTCACAGAGGTCCACCTGCCTCTGTCTCCTGAGTGCTGGGATTAAAGACTTGTGTCATCATGCTTGAACTCAGCTTAGGCTCTTAATGCTCCCTACACATATTTATATTTAGAAAAACTTAATAGTGTCTTGATTTTTGTTGTTGTTGTTATTTTTGTTTTGTTTTTCAAGACAGTATAGTCCTGACTGTCTTGGAACTTGGTCTGTAGACCAGGCTGACCACAGACTTAAGAGACCTGCCTGCTTATGCTTCCCAAGCGCTAGGATTAAAGGCGTGCATCACCACTACCTGGCTGTAGTGCTGTTATTAATAGTATTTGAAACCTGGGTGTTCTCAATCAAAACCATTTCCCTAAAAAGCAGTTACTGTGATACTTTATTGAAGAAAACATCTCTGAAAGGTTAAACCAGATGTTCATAATGTACCAGAGTAGTTTCAAGTGAGAAGCAGTGCTGTAATTTTACTTTGATAGTCTTTTCAATGCTCTTCCATACGCAACAGGAAGCCAGGCCTGTAGCGAGGTGGAAGCAGGTCCAGGGACTTTAGCATCCACTCAGTTTCTGGTCATCATTGGAGAAACACCATGGGTCAGCAGGAGATGGGGTCATGGCACCACTGATTTGTAGGTTTGTTGCTACTAAAAATAGGAGTGGTCTCAGTATGTCACTGGAATGTCATGGTTGCTTCTTAGGCTAGCCAGTGAAGTTGGTATCCTTAAACTTAATGACAAGCAGTAACTTGATGTTTCTGCTATTTAGAATGATGGGAAGTTAGTTCCCTATTGTAATTTAGTTTGCTGTTTGTTTTGCACTTTGTGTAACTCAAAGTATTAACATTTCTTAAGGGTCACCTGAAGTTGCAGCCACTGGACAGGTACTGGAGACCCTCCCCCCCATTGGCGTTTTCTGGGATATTGAAAACTGCTCAGTCCCCTCTGGCCGGTCAGCAACGACTGTTGTACAGAGAATCCGTGAGAAGTTTTTTAGAGGACACAGAGAAGCAGAGTTTATCTGTGTGTGTGACATCAGTAAAGAAAACAAGGAAGTTATTCAAGAGCTGAATAATTGTCAGGTAAGGGTGGGTTTTTGTTGTTGTTGTTTGTTTGTTTGTTTGTTTTTTTAAGCTTTGCAATCTGCTGAGGGCCAGAGTAGTTGCTCAGCACTGACTTCCAGAGGACTGGAGGGAGTTCAGTTCCCAGAACCCACATGGTGGCTAACCCATCTATCTGTATGTAACTTCAGTCCCAAGCTCAACCTCTTCTGTCCTCTGTAGGTGCCAGGCGCACATGTGGTACACAGATATACATGCAGGCAAAACACCCATACACATAGAAAATTTAAAATAATGAAAAATTTTAAAATGTTAATTTGCTGTGGTAGCAGAATAAGTATGTGTGGTTATTTGGGGTGTTGTGTTTAAAATCCCAATTCCAGATTGGTTTAGTGATACTATTTTTTATGCTCTTTTCAAATGAGAGAAAGCCACATACAGTTTTTCTTAGAATGCTGAAGTTTAAACATTTGATCTTTCAGTAATGCTGCTTGTATCTTGACACTGTAGTGGCCACATGTGCTATCTACTTCGGCTTCATCCCTGCTGTGTTAGCTAGGCATACAGAATGCATGTATTTGTAGATGTAATTGAAGATCTAAGAAGGAAACCACTTCTTTTTAAATATATTGCCAATAAATGAATTAGAATATTTATTTAGAGACAGAGTCTTAGCAGATAGCCCTGTCTGACCTAGAAGTTGGTATGTAAATACTAGCCTTGAATTCACAGAGATAGATCTGCCTATCGCTGTCTCCTAAGTACTGAGACTAAAGGCATGCACCATCATGCGTAGCATTAGTAACTAAAATTTAAATCAAGGCAGGCTGGGTCTGGAGGGATGGCTCAGAGGTTAAGAATACTGGCTGCTCTTCCAGAGGTCCTGAGTTCAATTCCCAGCAACCACATCGTGGCTTATTATCATCTACGTGATCTGGTGCCCTTTCTAGCCTGCAGGCATACATGCAGGTAGAGCACTGTATACATAATAAATAAACAATCTTTTAAAAAAGTCAAGGCAGACTGACCTCAAAGTCTCCTGTAAAGCTATAATAGAATCCAGATGTCTTGACTCCTGAATAAAAAAATTCCACTAACATTTCATATTTCTGCATAGAATTATATCTTTATATGCAACACACAGATATATATAATATATATGTAATATCTATATATTATATATATCCTATGATATACATACTTACACAAACTGTCAAATCTAAGTGGAAATTATATGTGGTTGAGGTACTTTGCTTTGGAGACAGCTTTAAGTATAATAGTTTTAACAAGAGTCTGTGATTTTGGCTTCCTTAGGGATATTTTTCTCTCTTCCATCTGTCATGCAGCCCCAGATTCTATAGGCTCCAGACAGTGGATGACATAGACAGGTGATAAAATGGAACTACACAGTGTACCTTAACCTTACCACTTTGCAGAGTGTGAACAAAATGTATTGTAGAAAGCTTGGTGACTTAAAAGTTGACTTCCTTTTCCTACTTCTTTTCTTACGGGAGGTAAAAGTTCAAGCAATTAGAAATGAGAGTTAGGACAGTAATTTCTCCACTTTTTACATGGAGAACCAGTTCTGAAACTGAGATTCAGTTGTAAACTTCCCATTCCCAACAATAATAATTAAAGGGCTTCTTTCCTTGTGTGTAATCTACTAGGGGTCAGGTGTTGTAGAGCATTTCTATAATCTTAGCATGTAGGAGGCTAAGGTAGGAGGATCAAGAATAAGGCTAGCCTGGGCTATACAGTGAGACCTTTGTTTAAAAAAATGTGGACCAAGTGTGTGGCAGTTTTCTAACCCTAGCTCTTGTTCAATGACCCTTTTGATAAATGATCACAGGTAACTGTTGCTCACATAAATGCTACTGCAAAGAATGCTGCTGATGATAAACTCCGGCAGAGCCTTCGAAGGTTCGCAAATACACACACTGCTCCAGCTACTGTGGTTCTTGTGTCAAGTAAGTGTCGAAGCATCTACTGGTTTTAGCTACACTCACTGCATGGGAATTATCAGAAATGACAAGCCAAAGAACCATAGAGATTTGAACAGAGGGCATGCAGTGATGATTGTTTGCAACTGTTTAGAGAAACGGCTGAGTCTACAGCCTGGTGTAGCTTATCCCTATAATCTCAGCATGTAGGAGGCTAAGGCAGGAGGATCAAGTATGCAGGGCTGGCCTGAGCTACATAGAGAACACTTAGCTGAAAGACTTAAGAAAGAAAACAGAATCTAAATTTTTAGTTGTTCTCCATGAGTTATCGCAGGATAAATTTATTCTTGAATAAATAACCAGTTTATTCAAGAAAATGGTTTATTTTGTGTGTATATAGGGGTGGATATTATAATTTAAAAAATGCAAGATGAATAATTTTCAGATTTGTATATCCCCTGCTCCTTGTTAATATTAGAAGGTAGCCAAATTTTAGGTATGTGATATGATTGCTCTGTCATGACCCTTCGAGAGAAAATGTGCTCCTGTTCAAAAAGGGGAGAGCGCCTGCCTGTCTTCTTGGACATGGCACTAACTGTCCAGGGCTGTCCTGTTGAATGTTTCTAATTCTTGTTTTTTTTTTTCCTTTCAGCTGATGTCAATTTTGCACTGGAACTCAGTGATCTCAGGCACCGGCATGGTTTCCACATCATTTTGGTACATAAAAACCAGGCCTCTGAAGCCTTGTTACATCATGCTAACCAGCTGATCAGATTTGAAGAGTTCATTTCTGATCTACCCCCCAGGTTACCACTGAAGATTCCTGTGAGTGGGTTTCTGTTGATTTTGCTGTTTTCTAATGGTAGATTTTGGAGGATGAGAAACTGCCCTTGTTAAGGGGTCACCAAGTCCAGGTGTGCTGTTCTCTGTGAGATGTTAATCAGAGTTTGAAATAAGCTTAGAAACCACAAATTCTTGTCTTGATCAGATGAGTTTTCTTGTAATGCTTTTCAAACTTGTGGCTTTACTTTAGAGATAGGCACTTGCTATTGTCCCAAAGTTAGAGGTGCTTTATATCAAATGGATGAAACAGTGGAAGAAGCATTGTTTTGCTCCCAGGTATTATGGGTAAAAAGCATGGCAAGAGCTCACCTTGCCTGCCTTCAGATAAGCAGAGCAATTGTGCATCTCAGGTATTTTTTTTTTCCTAAGCTACCAGAAGCTGTGCTTTTTTCAGTGTTTCTAGTCATGCATAGGTCCCATTGGTTGTTGTAGGGTATACATATTAGGTGAGTGTGAACACATTCCTGGGCTCAACATTTTTGCTAGAGTTGATTTGGGATAAGGATGATTGCCACAGTGTTGAGCTGTGTGTATACTGTTTGGGGAAATACATGTGTAACTCGGAAAGAGATTCTAACAGTGATAGAAAAGACTTCCATGTAGGTGTTCTAGGAAAATGACAGCCCTATTATTAAATGCATTTTTAATATATAATTTAATAAAATAACTTTATGGTTGCAGGTGTATTTTATAAACAGTCATGTCCAACCTAGTACTTGGGACATATACCTGTAATCTCAACATTTAGAAGTTAGAAGTTGTGTCTCACAAGTTCCAGGCTAACTTGGGCTGCATAGCTCCTGTTCAACCAGGGCTGCATAGTGAGACCCTATTTCAAAAGCAAGAAGAAAGGATGGTATCCAGTGTCATCACAGAAGGAGGTAGAAGTTAGTGTTCCCTGCTAGTACCAGATGCCAGCAAGCCCAGGGTCTATCCTAATCAAAACCATGTGAGGAATGATTCACAGTTGGAGGTTACAGACTCTAGTCCAAGGGATAGCATCACAGTCTACTGTAGCCTTTGGAGCCTCTTTCTTACCTTATCACATTTGTTTTGGGGACCTATGGCCAGATCCGCATTACCTGCCTCCTGTATCTGTCTTGTGCTTTCTAACTGTAAATGGCCATTAAATCAGTTGTATTTTGGCAGAAAGCTTGCCCACATAGGAGGTCTTATGATTAAAAAAGACCAATTATCCAGAATATTTAGGCATGTGGGATGCTTTCTCATTTACCAGAGTGGTAATTGTCACAGCTTTTCTTTTGTTTTTCAGCCCAGCCCTTTAGGAAGTTGTGCTAGCTTTGCCTGGGTTTTGAGTTGCAGGTGTCACAGGAAGAGTGAGATTTTGTTGATGACTGGTTGACATAGCCCTTGTAAAAAGGAAGTTCCCAATACAAAAGTAATGTCAGTGTAAAAACAACATGTAGAGCATAGAACCTTCCAGGCCTACCTTGGGGGGACTACTGTTAACAGGTTAGCATTGTTCTCCAAATGTTAAAATTTTTTTTTATGTCACATGTCTTTTTTTTTTTCAACTTAATATCATAACTTGAGTGCATTTTTGTGCCCACATAAAATACTAGTATGAATCTTGCATATTTTTAGCCATTAGAATGCTGATTGACAGGCTGGATAGTGGTGATACACGCCTTTAATCCCAGGACTCAGTAGGCAGAGGCAAGCAAATTGTTGAGTTTGAGGCCAGCCTGGTCTACAGAGCTACTTTCAGGACAGCCAGGGATACACAGAGAAACCCTGCCTGTCTCGAAAACCAAAATAAACAAAAATGAACACTGACTGATAGCATGCCTGTGGCTGGCCATTGACTTGTTTAAGCAGTCTGCTTGTTACTGGACATGTTTCTACAATTTTTTTTTTTTTTTTATACCATTCCCAGCTAGCTCATTCAGGGAATCTTTGGAGGGTGCATTTTCAGCTGTGGTAGCTCTAGGTTAGAAATTACTGGTAAAAGTCTTTCTTGTCCTTCAAGAAGGTAATTTTGATTTCTACTCTTTTCAAGATGTTTGCCAGTGTGACAGGTTAGAAAGTACTATCTGCATACTTACTTTTTTACTTACTAAACCTTTTTTTTTTTTAAAGCAAATCTCCTTTTCTTTTGCTGTTGTTGCCCTTGAATATTTTTCCGTGGTCCCAGTTTTAGTCTCTGCACAGTTACCTTCATTCTCCTAGCGTTTGTGCTGTTCTGGAAGGGTTCTAACCACAGAAGTTACAGGTTATTGACTAACAAGTACATTTCATTGGCTTTTAATATTTACTGTGTTGTACCTTCAGTTTGAAATGGTTTCCATGTGATATCTGCCAGTCAGTGGTGATTCCTCCCCACCCAGCCAGCTAGTCACCAGTCTCTAGGTTGATCTTTTCTGGACATTTTATAAAAATGGAGTTACTCACTAGAGCTGTGCCTAGCTGGTTATTGGAAACAGAATAGGTTTACTTTCTCCCATCAAAGTTGCTGTTCTTTCCTCTTGTGTAATAGCTGAAGTGGAGACAGCACTTGTTCTTGTTTTGAAATTGAGTGTATACTTTTGACTGAAACTGATATAACACTTTTCCTCCTATGTTTGCAGTGCCATACTCTACTCTATGTTTATAACCTGCCAGCAAATAAAGATGGCAAGAGCATCAGCAACAGGCTCAGGCGCCTCTCTGATAACTGTGGTGGCAAGGTGCTGAGTATTACAGGCTGCAGTGCCATTCTCCGCTTCATAAACCAAGACAGTGCAGAGCGGGCCCAGAAGCGAATGAAAAATGAAGATGTCTTTGGCAACAGGATCATTGTGTCCTTTACTCCAAAACATAGAGAATTCTTTGAAGCCAAGAGTTCAAATGCTATTGCCGATAAAGCAAAGTCTCCCAAAAAAGTTAAGAACACAAAATTGTGCCTCATCAAAGACACAAGTGAACAGTCACCTAGTGCCAAAGCCATACCTGGGAAAGGTTTGCAGGCAAATTCTGGATCTACTACAAAACCCACAAATGTTAAAAGCTTACAGGTAATTTCGGTATCTCTTACTTTCTAAAGTTTATGGCAGGTTTGGTTTCTTTCTGTGTGCTCTGGGCCTGCTGGCTCCTGTTGTGTCTTTTTACTTTGGTGTTTGCTGAGACTCAGTCATTTCACTCTGTGTAGAATCTAACCCATCTGAGATATTTAGGTTTAAGGCCACTGCATTTGCGTCTTTACAGGAGCTGTGCCGAATGGAATCCAAGACTGGCAATAGAAACAGTGACCAACAGCAAGGCCATGGGAGGCTGGCAGTACTGCCTAACAGTGGCCCAATTGCTTCAGTGCCCACCCTGAAGAACACAGGTGTGACGGAGCCACTTTACAGAAGCAATCAGAAGTATGTCCAGTTTTTCTTTCGTAGGAGTTTCTTCTATGAAATTATGGAGACCTGTGACATTACTTTCAAATCCTCCCTCCTGTTAGAAAAGAGAACCTCAGTTCCCAGAGCACTGCCAGCTCTCCTGTAGAGAAGAAGAAGAGAGAGGAAACTATCTTCCAAGTAAGCTATCCATCTGCATTCAGCAAGCTGATCGCCTCAAGGCAAGTCAGCCCTCTGCTCACCTCTCAGTCTTGGTCTCCGAGGTAAGTCCAGCTTTCTCACCCATGGGATGGCTATGCAACAGGAAAGTTATAGATCACTGTGTTAGTTAGAGACATCTCTCAAGGCCAGGCCCTCCCTTCAGGTTACCATCGCTGACATTCTGAGGCAATGCTTTCCCCCATTGTTCCTCTTCCATTTGGAAAGCTAGGCAAGTCCATGTCAACAGGGAAGAACATTAAGATGTCCTCATGGTCAGGTGTGGTGGTGCATGCCTGTATTCTTAGAATTTGGGAGGCTGAGGCAGGAGACTTAAGGCCAGCCTGTGTAACTTATCAAGACCTTAAATAAAAACAGCCAACTAGACAAACAACAACTTACACTCTTTGTGTTCAGGGAAGCAAAAATGAGATGTACATTGGCTGCTTTTAATATGGTACTTCATAGAAGGCTGCTGGAAACCCACTTTGTGAGACTTGGCAGATGGGGCTGCTATAAAGACCAGTTCTCACACTGCATTTTCTGTGCAGAGCTGGTTAAGAATCAATGCAAAGCCAAGTACAGTATCGCACACTGTTGATTCTAGAACTTTGGAGACAGTGATCTTAGATTTCTGTCTTGCCTGGTCTACATAGTGAATTTCAGGACAGCAAATGCTACATAGTAAGACCCTGTCTCAAAACATTTAAAAAAAAACATTTAAAAAAAATTACAGCAGAAAGTATAATTTCTTGTGTAACAGTTGACATCAGAGCCTGCCTTCAGTCAGAGGAGGTTAATGGCAAAATTTGTAAGACTAAAATGCTGAGAGTAGAATTTCAATTCAGCAAGGCTTCCTAAGGAATATTTATTCCTTTTTGCTTTAAATATTTCTGTGAAATAACAGTTGATATTGAATAATTTTTTTATTGATGTCCACTTGTACTTTAGACATTAAGCCTAAATCAGCATAGGGTTAAGGTAAAACACATTGCAAAATCAAATAGGAAAATCTCTTCATCAGCTTCAGACAAACCCAGAGTGGCAGAACCTCAGTGCATAGAACGGTTTGTATCTTATGTATTTTCTCCAGGAGTATGTCCCCAAACCTTTTGAACAGAGCCTCACCACTTGCTTTCAACATTGCCAATCCCAGGAGCTGTGCTGACTGCCCAGACCCGTTTGCAAATGGTGTTGACATCCAGGTCAGCAATGTGGACTACAGGCTATCCCGGAAGGAGCTGCAGCAGCTCCTCCAGGAAGCCTTTTCCAAGCATGGCCAGGTAACTTCAGTCTTGTTATTTGGGTAATTGGTTTAAATTTTTGGAAGTGAGTCATATTTTCAAGACAGGATCTCAGCTCCATACCTCAAACATGTGAGAGTCTTTGTGCATCAACCTCCCAGTTGATATGCTGAAAGGCATAAGCCATAATACTGAGTCAGCTTCAATCTTTCATTTTAAAAAAAAAGATTTATTTTTAAATTAGTTATATGGATGTATGGGGGGGGGGTATGTGCACATGTATATATGGGTGCCCTGGGAGGCCAGAGGTATCAGATCTCTTGGAGCCAAAGTTTCAGGAGGTTTTAAGCTGCCCAGTATGGATGCTTTGGCTAAACTCTGGTCCTCTGGAAGAGCAGGGAAAGAGTGGTATAAGCTCTTAACTGATGAGCTGTTTCTCCAGCTGTGTGCCCCCACCCCACTCCTGTCCTTGCTGGTTTTATTGAACTGAGGGAGTTCAATGCCAGAGGGCCTAATTGGACACATATAGCCATAGTTGGGGCATGGTATAACTGGGCAGGTTTGAACTTCTTTTCCCTTTTGTGTGTTAGAAGAAATATAGAACACATAGTTTTTATGACATCACCCCAGAGAAAATAAAACTAGCCATGAGAAGTGCCTGTCATAGATAGAGGGACTTATTTAGAGCTATATGCAGAAATACAGAAAATCTAAAGCAATGGTTCTCAACCTTCTTAAGGCTGACCCTTTAATACAGTTCCTCATGTTGTGGTGACTCCCAACCATAAAATCATTTTATTGCCACTTTGTAACTATTTTTGCTGCTGTTATAAATTGTAATATATAAGTAATATGTAGGACATTTGATATGACACTCCTGTGAAAGGGTTGTTTGACCACCAAAGGGGTCTTGACCCACAGGTTGGAGATCACTGGCCTAAAATAATGTTGGCTACATCTTCACGTTGTCTTTTTTTAAAGATTTATTTATTTATTTTATGTGTATGAATGAGTACACCATTGTTCTCTTCAGACACACCAGAAGAGCGCATCAGATCCCATTATAGATGGTTGTGAGCCACCATGTGGTTGCTGGGAATTGAACTCAGGACCTCTGGAAGAGCAGTTGGTGCTCTTAACCACTGAGCCATCTCTCCAGCCCTGTTGGCTACATCTTAATGTACCCAGCCCAGTGTTTAGGTGCAGCTTGCTTTTAAAAAAAAAAAAAGCACCTTTTATAGACCTGGTTTTTTACAGAGTCGCAGAAACTCTCTGAGTCTGCCTCTGAGAGTGGTATATGCTAGAGCAAAAAGGCAGACTGGCCAGGATAGCTTCTTTGAAGCTGGCTTTCACTCTGGTCACTTGCAGTATCTCATTCAGACAAGTTACCTTGTACAGGCCTTGACATCTGCTAACATATTTCTCAACAGTTCATTTTAACTTTTGTAGTTGACAGGCTCTAGGAAGATACTGGTAGTGCTGTTATATTTTGTCCTGTTGTAGGTGAAGAGTGTTGAGCTCAGTCCCCATACTGATTACCAGCTCAAGGCCATTGTGCAGATGAGAAACCTGCACGAAGCAATCTGTGCAGTGAACAGCCTCCACAGGCACAAAATTGGCAGCAAGAAGATACTGGTCTCACTCTCCCCAGGAGCTGCCAAAAAGTCACTCTCTTTACTAAGGTAAAAAACAACATCCTAGCCATGCACTTCAGGACATGACAGCTAGACCCATAGATGGTTTGGAAAATAATAAAAATTGATTTTATCACATTCCCATTCCTCCTGTATGGAATAATGGTTATTGTGAATTGATAGGGTTTGAAATCTGCCCTCTGGCTCTTGTTCAAGTAATTAAGCAAAAGCCAAACACAGCTTGAACTTGGCAGGCCCTTCGGAATGAAGTAGCCAGCTTCATAGAACTAGAACAGGTTCTAAGACTAGAAGACCTCTACAGTAAAGCACAGAATCCTGAAAAGTGTACAGCCCTGCTTTAGAATCCTAGTGCAGAGTCTTTGTGCTGACTGAGTCAGTGTAGGCTCTTGAGACTCTTAATAGCAGGTCCTCATACTGCTATGGGGAGCTAGTGAGATAAGATTCACTCTGAGTTTTGGAATATCAGGGATCTTCTCTGTGATTTGTACTTGGCCAGTATTTAAAATTGTGGTTATTTTTTGTTGTTTTTGTTGTTGTTTCTTAGAATAAAAATAATATCAGGTTTTTGCAGTGTTTGTGGAAGGAAGAGAAATGGAGGAAAAACTGCTAATTCTGTTGCTCCAGGCTAATCACCTTTTGGAGTTGAGCTTTTGGTTTCTTTGAGTATTTTTAATACCTTTTTTGTAAAAGGTGATGAAGATGATACTGTGTGCAGTTACATGTCCTCTCACATGCAGAAATTCCAGTCCCATCCATCTAACACATAATCCACACATGGCAAGAGATAATTCAAGCTATTCTGCCTTTGCTCTGAGTTAAAACCCAGTGTATCTCCCCCATCCCTCTGTCCTCAGGACAGCTCATGATTTTCTGCTACACAGATGTGTGACACGGTGTTCCTGAGTTCCAGGGAATCCCAGGGAATGAATTGATCAGTTTTCATGGCTTGTCCCAAAAATACTTTTGATTTTCCTTTTAGTTTTTCTGAAAAGTAAACTGTAACATTTTAGAAACTAGTAAGTTTACTTTGCTTGACATTGTGTTAACTTTATGAATCTTTTAAAAATATACTTTGTAATATATGGGAATGGTCTGTTTTCTAACTCATGGATTTTGTCCCACAGTACAGAAACAATGTCTATTCTTCAAGATGCTCCTGCCTGTTGTTTGCCTCTCTTTAAATTTATAGACATCTATGAAAAGAAGTAAGTTGCATTTATTGTTGGTGACTTCCATGTAAAAAGCTGCCATGCTCACCCTTAAGGAACTTCTCACCAGGGAAGACAGACAAAGCAGATTTTGATGTCTAGACTGGAAATTTGAATCTAACATTTTTTTTTTTTTTAAACAACTTTATTTTTAGCAAATTTAGACTTAAGTTCCTGTCACAGTTAGGGTTTTGTTGCTATGAGGAGACAACCATGACAATAATAGATCTTTTAAAGGAAAACATTGTATTGGGACTGGCTTACAGTTTCAGAGGTTTAGTCTGTTGTCATCATGGTTGCATGCAGGCAGACATGGTGCTAGAGAGGTAGCTGAGAGTTCTACATCTGAGTGCTGGGCAGCAGGAAGATAGACACTGAGCCTGCTTGAGACTCTGAAACCTTAAAGTCTGTCCTTAGTTGACATACTTCTTTCTGACAAGGCCACACCTATTCCAACAAGGACAATATGGGGGCCATTTTCATTCAAACCACTACATTCTACTGCCTGGCTCCCATAGGCTTGTAGTCATATTGTAATGCAAAAATGCATTTACTCCAACTTCAAAAGTCCCCCAAAGTCTATCACAGTCCCAACACTTCAATGTTCAAAGTCTCTAATACTCATGGTAGTCTCTTAACTGTAATCTGGAAAGTCAAATTAAAAGGCAGATCACATACTTCTAACATATAGTGGTACAGACTATACCCTTCCATTCCAAAAAGGAGGGATAGGATATGAGGAAATACTGCACCAAAGCAAGACTTGAAAAACAGCTGGGCAAACTCCAAGCTCTGCATCTCCATGTCTGATGTTAAAATGCTCTTCAGATCTCCAACTTCTTTCAGCTTTGTTGACTGCAACACACTTCTTTCACTTGGGCTGGTTCTATTCTCTGTTACCAGGTTTCCTCAGAAAATATCACATGGCTCTGGCATCAATATTTGGGATCTCCACAGCATTCCAGGTGTCATCACCTTCACGCTTGACACATGGCAATTTTATGCCTTCATGCAGGGACACTCCTAAGCAAGGCATATGCTTGGCTTTAGTTGTGCTCCTTAGTCTTGGTAAAACTAATTCTAGTAACTTTCTTCTATCCTTGAGTCTAAGGCAGAACTATGTGGCCAAAGCTGCCAAATTCTGCTGCTTCGTGGGCTGGAACATGGTCCCTTTATTCAATTACATCTTCACCAGCTTTCTGTTTTCAATGGTTTCTCTCTGCCTAAGCTTAGCTGTCTTCAAACTCACTCTGTAGTCCAGGCTAACCTCAAACTCAGTCATCCAGCCTCTGTCTTCTGAGTGCTGGGATTAAAGGTGTGCACTACCATGCCTGGCTTTTCTTTAATTCCCTTTTTACTTTTCTTTAATTCTTTTTTGTAAGTAGAAGCTTAGCTGGGTGAGGGTCTTGCCCTGAGGTAATCACTCCCTATTTCTGCTTAACAACTTCTGTCTTAGTTAGGGATTCTATTGCTGTGAAGAAACACTTACTATGACAGCTCTTAAAGAGAAAAACATTTAATTGGATCTGGTTTAGTCTATTATTGTCATAGTGGGAAGCATGGTACTGGAGAAGGAGTTTGGGAGTTTTACATCCAGATCCAGAGGCAACAAGGAGACACACACACACACACACACACACACACACACCCTCTGACCTGGCTTAAGCATCTGAAACCTAAAAGCCTATTCCCGGTGACATACTTCCTCTCACAAAGCCACACTTCCTCCAACAAGGCCACACTTCCTAATAGTACCACTTGGTAGGAGTTTATTGGGACCATTTTCATTCAAACCATCATAGCTTCTAAAGCTAAGTCTTTTTTTTTTTTTTTTTTTTTATATGTTTTGCATACTAGTTTATTACTCTTCCAATGGCATTTGTGAGCAGGAATTAGAATCTTCAGTGTCCAGTGTAAAGAAGATGCATAGCAGGTATTAATGAAATGAAAGACTGAGGCACTGCAGAAAATGCAGATTTACATCTGTTCTGTACCCCAAAGAGTTTCTTAGAAGGAAAGAGAAAGATCTCACAAAATCTTCTGTGAGTCAAAGAGAAATATTAATGAAAAGGAGGTGTACAGGGAAGGGAGAGTGCTTCACAGGTTCAGGCAGCATGGGGAGTATGGCAGTTACTCGAGTGATAAACCATTTCATGGATTAGAGGATCGAAGGGAAGAGAGAAGTATGGTGGTAAGAGCTGTTCTCAAGGAGAGGAAGAAAAGAGGCAAAGTTCTACGCCAGTCCCAATTTTGTGCTGATGTAATTGGACTACAAAGAACTATGTGCCACAGAAATTTTAAGCCCTTTTGAGGCCTGGGAACCAGCATTTGGGAATGGAGGCCAGAGGAGTTTGAGACATAGTCAGCCGTGCAAGGCCAGACATGAGATGGCTGTCTCAAAAATTAGATGGATGGATGGATGTGATGGATGGATGGATGGATGGATGGATGCATGGATGGATGGATGGATGGATTGTGGATGGGCTAGAGTAGAGGTTCACAACCTGTATGCAGTGACCCCTTTGGGAGTTGAATGACCCTTTCACAGGGGCAACATACCAGATACCCTGCATATCAGATATTTACATTGCAATTCATAACAGTAGCAAAATTACAGTTATGAAGTAGCAACAAAAATAATCTTATGGGTCGGGGTCACTACAACATGAGGAACTGTATTAAAGGGCCACAGCATTAGGAGGGTTGAGAACCACTGAACTAGAGAGATGGTTCAGCAGTTAGGAGGAACACTGGCTGCTCTTGCAGTAGACCCAGATTCAATTCCCAGCACATGGTGGCTCACACCTACTTATAACTATCTCCAGTGGATATGATGTCCTTTTCTAACCTCTGAGGGAACTGTACACATGTGGTGCACAGACATACATGTAGGCAAAACATATATACACATCAAAGAATAATTAATAAATTTTAAAGACAGTCCTTTTTTAAAAGTACTGCTGTTGGGTAAGAAGCAAGATGGCAGAGTTAAACATGTGGGACAGTTAAACAGGAAGCAAGTTTGTTGAGTAGAAGGTCATGTTGGGTCTTGGTTTTGGATGTAAAAGTTCTAGGGCATCCTTGGAGTCTCTATAGAGAGTTGGAGTGTGATTTTGGGGGCTCTGTGTGAGAGATGTTGGCTCTGAAAGTAATAGCTGCTATTTGATGAAGAGGCATTATTTATGATGGGCAGGGAAACAGATAGAACCAGAAGAGGTGGAAGGGAGGGAGAGCTGGATGGAAGGCCATGGAATCAAGCAAGGTCCCAGAAGATAAGGGTAAGTAAGGAAAGTATGTGGAAAGAGAACATGCCAGACATGGGGAATCTCAGGGCGGGTGGGGGTGAGGTTTGAGGACAGTTGACTTAGAGCCAGGAAGGAAGAGGTTAGAGCCTGAATGGATATCAATCCTGAGGGATTACTTATTTTCACTCTAAAGGAGACAAGAGTTTAGGACCAAGAATAAGAGAACACAGAGAGAATGCTTATCTCCCCATGGACTGGTGTGTTGGTAGGGAAGAAGCTTGATCGATATAGGGCACTGGGAATAGAACCTGGAGAGGTAAGAAGGACTTACTAATACTCAGGCCTAATCATACTCAGTCCTCATTTAGCAGGTGTGATACAAGTTATCACAACATTTAAAGACAACAAAATTGAGACCCAAAGTTGTGTATCTTAACTAAGTTTATAAAAGGCTGAAGTAGAGTCAGCATATGAACTCAAATCTGTCTGCATCCAGAGCCTGGGCTATTATGCTCCACCTATAGCAGGTCCAGGTCAGGGTTGAAGAGTACAGGTACAGAGGACAATGGTCCAAAGTTGAGGTCAGTATGGTGCGCGAACAGCTCTCTAAAAGAGTACACTTCAGAGGGCAGTGGTTGGAGGTGACACATGTTGAGAGCACTCCCATATTTGACATTGGGGACATTGGCATGGGAAGGGGCTATGAAATAGTAGTACCATTGAAACCGGCAGGGAGCCATGTGGCTTCAAGAGTGAGTGAGCTCAGTCAATACTTTAATTTTTACTCTTGGAGAGATGGGAAAGCCATTCTGTGTTGTTTGATTAAACAGGTCAGGTATTTCTACATAATCAAAGAAAAACATTGTAAACCAACATCTGTTTCCTGTTCTTAGGTATGGACACAAGTTAAATGTGTCTGATTTATATAAATTAACAGACACGATTGCAATCCGTGAACAGGGAAATGGACGGCTGGTGTGTCTCTTACCCAGTAACCAGGCCCGCCAGAGCCCCCTGGGCTCTTCCCAGTCACATGATGGCTCCTCCACAAACTGCAGCCCAGTTCTGTTTGAAGAGTTGGAGTATCACGAACCTGTCTGCAAGCAGCACTGCTCTAACAAGGACTTCAGGTACATCAATGCCTTCCAAAAAGTGTGAGCAGGGAATGCTTTCCATTCCTGAGAAGTCAGCTCACTGTTTGATGTCTTTCTTGCAGTGAACTTGTATTTGATCCAGACTCTTACAAGATTCCTTTTGTGGTTCTCTCTTTGAAAGTGTTCGCCCCTCAAGTTCATAGTCTTCTGCAGACCCACGAGGGTACTGTGCCTTTGCTAAGGTGAGCCATGTTAGCCACTGGGAGTAGAGTGCTTGTAGGGTCATTCCTGAAGTCTACCTACTGATGGAAACAAGAGTTAGGAGGGTTCTGTCCTAGGTTTGAAGCTTTGAGAAATGAATCATGCACTTAATATTTCAACAAGAAACTGGGTTTATGTTGAATTTCACAAACAAAGATGAGAACAGTTTCTTCATTGCAGGAAAGAGATGCTTCTAATTTGAAAGCAGCACAAGTGCAATGAGAGTGCACCATTTTCACCTGTGTTCAGGTACCAAGGCTGGAAAGGAGCTCAATCATTAGAGTACATTGAACCACTATGGGCTGCAGACAAAGACCAGCTAAAAACTTGGTGGCCTTGACAACCCACAGTGCTTTATCTAACTCCCTGCTGAACACTGCCTAGGAATTTCTCCAGCTATTAGAATGTGTCACAGAGGCAGTACTCCAGCAGTTACTTCTCAGCAGATCCATTGGCTAAAACCTGCTGTTCTGCCTGCACTGCCCTTTTCCTTATTCTCACTTAACCTTTCATCCCTTCAGCTTTCTAGATTGCTATGCCGCGGAGTTTGGTGACCTAGAAATTACGCAAGACAGCCACAAGGGTGTCCCCTTAGAGCACTTCATCACCTGCATTCCAGGAGTGAAAATTGCCACTGCTCAGAATGGCATCAAAGTAGTGAAGTGGATTCACAACAAGCCCCCAACTCCCAACACTGGTAGGTGGGTCAGTGTCAGGGATTGAGCCCTAAACTCCCACCTGCCTACAGGGAGGACAGGAGGAAGCTGTAGCTTTGATTTCAAACAGCAACACTGTTTTCACCAAAGTATCTCCTCCAATCTTAAAACTCCCCAGATGTTAAGGACTTGGTAGAACCTGACTTCTGAAGATACCAAAATTGGGCCAGCAAGATGACTCAGAGAGTAAAGGTACCTGCCATGAAGCCTGAAAACCTGAGTTTGAACACCAGGATCCACATGGTAGAAGGAGAGAACCAGCTCCCACATACATGAGTGTATACACACTCACTCTCTTTCCCTCCCTCCCTCCCTCCTCCTCCCCACTTCCCTCCCCCCCCTTCCTTTTCTTTGGCCCTAATGTGTCTTCTTTCTTAGGCTTGCACCTCTGTTTAAAGATAGAAGAGTCAGCAGCTCTGGTTGAGCCCCGGACAGAAGTCCCTTTCTAAACCTGTCCTCTCCTCTCAGTCTCAGGCTGCACAGGGCCATGGGAGACGCTCAGCCTCTCTTTTGTGCTATGAGGCCACAAATCCTTTCTACTTCTCTATAAAGATTTCGTCTGAATTTTTTTTTTTTTTTTTTAGGTTTTGTTTTTTGTTTTTAGTTTTTCTATTATGTCATCATTTTCGTTATCACTATCAGAGATAGTGTCTTATATAACCAAGGCTTACCTTAAATTTGTAATCCTCTTGCTTCAGCCTCCCCTGCCCCAATGCTGAGATTAATTTAAGGACATTGGCCACTACGCCAGCTCTACTTAGACTTTTTTTAAAAAATAGTTTATTTATATTTTATGTTCATTGGTGTTTTGCCTGCATGTTTGTCTGTGTGAAGGTGTTAGAAGCTCTGAAACTAGAGTTACAGACAGTTATGAATTGTCATGTGGGTTCTGGGAATTGAACTGGGGCCCTCTGGAAGAGCAGCCTGTGCTCTTAACCTTTTTTTAGATAAAGCTTTTTCAGATGTGAGCATTTAAGATGGTTTAAAAACCCTGATGGTGCAGACCTGTTTGTTCTAGCATTTTAAGAGACAGGCAGGAATACTGCTGTGAATGTGGTCTTCATAGGATGGTCCAGTCCTGCTAGGGCTATATTGAGGTAGGTGGATAGATCTGGTTCTGCCTCAGTTTCCCATTCTGTTCAAATTACTGTTTCCCATAGCTTTCTGGGTAAAATTTCAGCTTCACTATTGGTTAATTTCATTCTCATGGGCCACCTTCCTGGTGTCTATCTATACTGTATCTGTGGGAAAAATACGATGAGTAAGTTACAAATGGATCTTTGAAATATAGCCAGTGTAGTCTGGAAAGTCCTTGTTCATCTTCACTTCTACCGTAACCCTAGAGCACTCTATGGTTTGTTGTTGTTGTTGCTTTTTTTTTTTTTTTTTTTGACACCTTTTGAGAATTATGGCAAATGGTTTGCCCCCCTGTAGTAGGAGGGTCTGGTCATGTAGTTCTGTGGTGCCTGCATATAGAAGCTGAAATTTGAAACAGCTGCTTGCGGCATAGTGACACTGAGATAAGAACACAAAATAGCTTTTGAGCCAGGGAAATCATTTCTAAGACCTCATGGTTTTTTTGTTTTGTTTTGTTTTTCTTTTCTAGACCCTTGGCTTCTTCGTTCTAAAAGTCCTGTGAGAAATCCTCAGCTGATTCAATTCAGCAAAGAAGTTATTGATTTACTGAAGAACCAACCATCTTGTATACTACCAATCAGCAATTTCATCCCTTCATACCATCACCATTTTGGAAAGCAGTGCCGGGTTTCAGACTATGGATATTCCAAGCTGATTGAACTACTAGAAGCTGTGCCTCATGTGTTACAGGTAATGGATACAAGGGGTTACTTGTTTAAAGAAACAGGTGTTCTTCTATGACTTCAGCTGCCACAACCAAAGACTCAGACAAAGTAGTTCTCACTTCTCAGAAAGCCATTCTGAGCTAAACATCCTGTAAGAGCTTGCTTCACAATGCAGGAGCCCTCTCAAGTTTTCAAGAAACTACACATTTCCAATCTAAAAGAAATCCTTAGAGGCCTGTGGGAATTTTCCTTTTAGTCTCTAGGGGCTGACACTTGCTTTCCAGCAGTGTTCTCTAGGATGCTCATTATTGCAATGGGCTGCTTGAGCATAATGTACTTACGAGTTGGTACCCACCAGGGCATTAAGTGCTCTACCTTTCATGAGTTGGATATTAGTCTCTCGGTTAGGGTTTATTGGATCCTATCTAGACTGCCTATAACTTCGGTGAAGACAGTGTTTTAATAATTTCCTACTTGTTAAAAAGGCCTGAAAAACTTCATCTGTCTTGTAGAAATGAAATTAGTCACCCAGACTGAACATGTGTACTTCTTCTTTGTACTCATGGTCTTTTGAGACATTGGCACTTTGAAAACAAGCAAACAAATAATCTTGGTCCCAGACAGTTGGGTTACTGTTCTTTTAACTGTACATACTGAACTGTGTCCATTTCAAATTGCAGGCATTATATTTGAGGGAGACAGTCTAAGAATAACAAGGGGAAGAAAGATAGAGGCAAGGTTGACACAAGAACATATCTCTTGAGTTCTTCCTAGTATAAGTAATTAGAACATTTCATTTTCAGATTCTTGGAATGGGCTCCAAGCGTCTGCTGACCCTCACTCACAGGGCCCAGGTGAAGCGCTTTACTCAGGATTTACTAAAACTTCTCAAGTCCCAGGCCAGCAAGCAGGTCATTGTGAGAGATTTCTCACAGGCTTATCATTGGTGAGTTGATGGAAAGCTTTTTTTTTTTTAAAAAAAAAAAAAAAAAAAAAAAAGGCAGTCTTTTGTAAAGCTTAATACTGTGGCAATGATTTTACTCATTCTTTGCCCATTTCCCATGTTAAAACATAGGTGTTTCTCAAAGGACTGGGATGTCACGGAGTATGGTATTTGTGACTTGATTGATATAA
This sequence comes from Mastomys natalensis, assembly GCA_021653895.1. Lineage (NCBI taxonomy): Eukaryota > Metazoa > Chordata > Mammalia > Rodentia > Muridae > Mastomys > Mastomys natalensis. The sequence continues at coordinate 133,749 of JAJTUV010001195.1, read as the reverse complement.
TATCAGAGATCCCAGACACAACTATTTGCTTGTCCCAGCAAGATGACGACATGGTCATTTGTATCCGAAAAAGAGGTATATGGAGGGATGTTGTCTATCTCAGTGGTGCTGTTATTTGTACTTTTGATACCTAACTTCACTGCGTAGCCCAGGCTTGCAGTAGTACTCTGACTTCAGTCTCCTCTAAGTGCTGGGATTGTGGGCATGAGCCTAGACATTGTTTACTTTTAAATGAAATAGTTGTTTTAATTGTGTGTGTGTGTGTGTGTGTGTGTGTGTATATATGCGTGCATGCGCGCATGCGCGTGCGCATTTTTTCTCTCCCTTTCGGTGGCTCTTAATGGTTCCTTTGAAAGTGTAGTTTGTAGTTGTGTACCTGGTGCACAAATCCTGTGTTCTTTGGAAGAAGGGAAACCATGTGCCCTGTAAGAAAGCACACTGGTTAGTGCCTTTAATCCCAGCACTTGGGAGGCAGAGGCAGGCTGATCTCTGTGAGTTCAAAGGCCACAGAGTGGCCTAGTCTACAGAGTGAGTTCCAAGATAGCCAGGGCTACACAGAGAAACCCTGTCTTGAAGAAAGAAAAAGGAGTCAGGGAGGCAGGCAAAGAATCTAATCAAAGGGGAGAAGCTGTAACCAGCATTTTGTTAAATGCTTCCCAGCTATGTGCATATTTCTAGTGTTCACATTATCTGATGGAGAACCCATTTAGCTCTGATAATTATTTCACTATGCATATTTTGGAAGAAAACAAACACAGAGTTATGTGGCATTTGTCTTTCCAGTTGTTGTAGTTCAGTCAAGTCTAAGAGATACCTTATTCTGCCCATTACCAGTGAGAGGGTCTCTGTGTCCCTGAGATCACAAGCTTCCAAAGTTAAAACAGAGTAGTGTCCTTTTTCAGTCAATTTAAAATTAACAGATATGAAGATCAGTATTTAAGTACTTTTTTATTTTGTTACAATTTTGGTGCCTAATAACTCCTTTCTGCTGATAAGGAGATCAAATGAATAAACAAAAAACATGTGAATGTTCAGAAGTGTGATTTCACAGAAATAACATCTTTTTGGTTGAAGCACCCAGACTTCTGTGTCTATCTTGTTCACAAAGGTGTAGTGAACATGATTTATAGAAATTGTCCCTATCTTGTAGGTGATGATATGTGTATCTTTCACCTCCCACAATAGCACCCTTGTTTCCCAGGATTGTGCCTTGAGCCTGTATGAGAACCATTGGCTCCAAGAACCTAGTTCTAAGTACATGTGCTTATTGTGGGCTGTGTGGCTGTGTGGCTTTGTGGCTGGGGAAGGCAAAGCTAATCTCTTGTGACTGCCACAGAGCCCGTGCAGGGTTGGTACTAAACACAGTGGGTGGATGACTGATTTATAAGGTGCTTTATGTTTTAAAGAACGAACTCAGGTTGAAATAGAAAGGACAAAGCAGTTCTCCAAAGATGTTGTGGACTTGCTGCGCCACCAGCCCCATTTCCGAATGCCCTTTAACAAGTTCATTCCCTCTTACCACCACCACTTTGGCCGGCAGTGCAAACTTGCATACTATGGATTTACCAAGCTGCTTGAACTTTTGGAAGCCATACCTGAGATTTTACAAGTAAGTGAAGAGATTTTAATTCTTGAACTGTTTTTCTGAGCAATATAAAGGGAAGTGTTACTGTTTTTAGTTATGAGTCTGAAATAGCCTTGTCAGAAAAACTGTATTGTTGACCTGTTAGCAAATTTAGGTAAATTTGTTCTATAATCTGACAATTTATAAGGTGGAGCCTGGGGTATTCTGTGATTGAAGCCAGCCTAGGTTAAACAGCAAGACTCCACCTCAAAAAATAATCTTTAGCTTGTGTTAGAGTAATCACTGAAAATAGGATGAGATGGTTTAAATATTAAACTGGGTGTTTTTTGAGCAGCACTATGCTTCCCAAACACCCTTGGAGGTGGGGTAGTAATATTCATGCCAAGCTCTTCCAAGCAGGGATGGATTTCTGTTATTAGTTTTATTAACATGGTCTTTGACTCCAAAAGTGTTAAAACTTTTTGTTGTTATAAAGCATACATAACAGAAGTTACTGCCAGGAAAAAGATTGTCTTACATGTGTGTTTGAGTGCTGAGGGAAGCGCTCTTTGATCTTGCAGAAGTGTGCCTTCATAACACATTCCCATCTTAAATGACCAATGTTTAGTGTTCATGACACTTAACTCTACATATAATCATGTGTTCAAATCCCTCTTTCTGCCCTGTGTGTTTCTAAGGTGTTAGAATGTGGAGAAGAGAAAATCCTGACTTTGACTGAAGTGGAGCGATTCAAAGCTCTAGCTGCCCAGTTTGTTAAGCTTCTGCGTTCCCAAAAGGGTAACTGCCTTATGATGAGAGATCTGTTTACAGAATATGCTAAAACTTTTGGTTATACATTTCGTCTCCAAGACTATGATGTAAGTTCAGTCTCAGCTTTGACACAGAAGCTCTGCCATGTTGTGAAGGTAAGCCATCATCCTTCTGCTGACAAGGCTGTGGCATGGTCTGTGTGAAGTGGTTTGTGTGTGTGTGTGTGTGTGTGTGTGTGTGTCTCATGCAGCATTTTGGTTGTGTGTACCCTGTGTGTCTTTCTGATGCTTCATAGCAGTGTGTCATTGAAACCTTAATAGGTACTAGGAGGTGGCTTGGTTTGACACTTTAGATTTATAGTCTTCCTTTTATATCTTTATTTATGACCTTTCTGAACTGGCAGGGTCACTTTTTATCCTACAATACGTGTACTCAGGTATAATAATCTCTGTCAAGCTGGCTTGAAGTTAAAGCCTTCCAGAGAGTTCTTTGTCTACAATGTTCCTGGGAGACTGTAGCGTGTATCTTCCATGAATCCTGACTCATTTAGGAGTCATCTTGAGAACAAGCACAGGCTCAAAATTGCCTTTGTGGTTGGCAAAGCCCCTTTAGAGAGCACCTTCTTCATCTCTGCCCTTCTGTGCCAAACTGACCCTCCCACATACAAGTAGAACAGCTGGACGGTTTCCAGAATATCTGCAGGTCTACAGCATAGAACTAGGGAAAAACTGCCAGGAGGAAAAACTGGAAAGGGAACCAGGAAGTAGTGACATCATCAGTCAGAGGCACAGAGGTAATCTGGTTATAATTATTACTGACAGGTTAGAGGCGCAACCATTACAGGAGATAGGAAGGGAGTGACCAGTAGCATTCCATGAGACTTAGGTAGCTGGAGGTGACTCTCTTGCTGCTAAAAACAGCACTGAGAGGACTTTGAATAATGAAGTGTCAAGGAAAAGTGGCAGCAGGATTTGCTACCGTTTTTGGCTAGCTTGCTTGTGAGGGGAGAGCCATGGCTAATCACATGGGGTGAAAGGAACCAGTGAGCTGCTGGCTTGATGTCCAGGTACTGCAATTGGGTGTGTTTGAAAGTTCCAAAGAACAATGACTTGAGAAGTGAGCAGACACAGGCAAGAAGGACTTCTTGGGTAGTGTGATGAGGAGGTAGGAGATGAACCATAAAGAGGGACTGCCTTAATCTTTCACAGGAATAGAGGCTGTTGGATGGGATCTGATAAAAACTAAATCTGGCACCAGGAACTAAATGTTTATCAGGAAAAGGATGCTGTGTTACCATTAAGTGGAAGATTAATGTAGTCGAAAATAGTTATAAATCCTGGCACAGGGTTTCTTACCTTCCTTAGACCATTTATGTTCCCAGATGAAACACACAGCCTTTATATTTTTAAATTGCCTTAGGCAGCACAATAGGTTAGCAGCTCCTACCCTCCATGTTGTTAGAATCTACTTTCCTATCGATAACCCAAGTTATTTCTTAGTATTTACTGTGTTCCATCTGGGCTGCTCTTAACTCCAGTTGGGCAGCCCTCAGAGCTGTGCTCTCTTGTCCTTTAGCCCATGGGAGCTCTCCTTCTCCCTCCTGCATGTTCTTCTTCTGTTCCTTGACAGCTCTCCTTCTCCCTCCTCCTGGTCCTCTCTCTCCAAGCCTGTGAAACCTAAACCCCACCTATGTCTCTTCTGCCCAGCTATTGGCATCTTTAATTTACCAGTCACAATTAACTGGGGACCAGATCACAGGGGCTGTGTGCAGACTCCAGGTCCTGAGGGCCCTCACTTAGCATTACAGTAGACAGGAAAAGACAAAACATTAACAAGGTAAGGCAACTGTGTAAAGAGAAGAGGGTCAGAGCTTAAGCTAGAAGAGCACAGAGAAGGTGACATGTGAAGTCAGGGTGTGGAAGAGCACTGTGCACTTGGAGAGCCGATGTTCACCACAGATGAATGGTAGGGATGGGTGTGCCATATAGCTATAAGTCCAGAAGCTGATGGCTGGGCTCATGGTGGGAGCTGGCCAGATGACCACAATGGACAGGACTTAAGGGGCAAAAGAACTTAAATTATTGACAGGAATGCTAGTGAACCAATGGCCCCTTAGTGCTAAGATGGACAGAAAAGTGAGTAACAGAAGCCTGGCCTATAATCCCTAAGGAGGCTGAAGCAGGAAGACTTGAAATTTAAGGCCAGCTGGAACAACTTAACAAGACCCTATCTCCAACTTTAAAAAAATAAAAATCAAAAGATTAGAGTTACAGCTCAATAGTAGAGAGTTTGCCCAGCTTGCAAAGCCCTTTGTTCAGTCCTCAGTACTGGAGATGGGGAGAAACAGAAGCACATAAGGAAAGGAGTCGTGTGGGACTTGAAAGATGATGAGGGAGATTGAAGACAGTAGTACTGTCTAGGGGTGCAGGAACAGATCCATACTCTCTCCTCTTTTTATGTAATTAAAAGGCAGGCAAGGAGTGATCAGAAATCTTGAGGCGTCCTGGCAGAGCCAGCATTGATAATGTGAGAAATAGGAAGTCTGAGTTTCCTCTTGGGGTTCTCAGTCTCATGAACAAAAATCAGAATAGACTCAAAATGGAAGCTGGAGGTTACTTATTAGAGTTTAAAAAAAAAAAAAAAAAAAGTCCCCAGACTGGCAGACTTAAATCTTCCAGTGTCTTGATGAGGATTGAATGGAGAAAAGGGATTTGGGGAGCAGGCCATGCCATTTGAGAAGCTGGCACAGAGGTCAGCCACATGACACGGAGGGGAGTTTTACAGAAAATGTAAAGAAGCCCAAAGTACCATGCTTAACTCTGACCGTATCTGAAAGAAAAGACAGAAGAGAAGAAAAAGGGATAGTTAAGCCTTCCCAAATCAGGACTCTGGAAGATGGGCAGACCCAGACAAGCTTCATGTTGGAAAGGAAAAATACATTGTCTTATGATAGACCCATCTATCATTTAGCTAGGTCCTGCCCAACGGAATTCAGTGCTTTCAAAGAATATTTGTTTGTTTATTTTATGTATATGGGTGTTTGGCTTGCATGTGTGTCTGTGCACCACATACATGCAGTGCCCATGGAAGCCAGAGAGGGCATTGGATCCTCTGGGACTGGAGTTACAAATGGTTGTGATCTGCCATGCTGGGAATTGAACCCTGGTTCTCTAAAAGAATAGCTAGTACTCTTAACCAGTGAGCCATCTCTCCAGCCCTTTTCTTAACAATAAAGGAGGAATAGAAGTCATGTGGATTACATTACTTTACAAAGGGTGAGAAGGGCTGAGCAATACATTGCTTCTGTCTTCCATTCCATATCTATCCCAGACACCCTGTGATGTGTGGGAATGAGTAATTTTAGAAGTGGGTAAAGACAGACCCTGGAATGTGTCTCTCTGGAGAGATGTCTCCAGTGGAATCAATTAGAAATTGAGAGATTGAAAGGCCATGGTTTGTATGACAGGTCCAGGTCTCCCCAGTGTCCACTGGCCAAGATATTAGTAGGGGTGGGCTTAGGTAGATAGAAAGGTTGTAAGCCAGGACTAGGGAGGATGTGCTCAGTTGGTTGAGTGCTTGCTCAGCATACACTAAGCCCTTGGCTCAATTTCTTGTGCTGCATAAATTGAACATGGTGGTATACGTCTGTAGTTCTGGCACATGGGAAGTAAAAGCAAGGAGGATCTTGAATTCAAGGTTATTCTTGGCTACCTAGGGAGGCCAACCTGAGCTACATGAGACTCAAAACAACAAAAGCCCGGTGAAGATCCTGAGCCAGGGCCAAAGATCAATTAATGGGAGGTTTGGTTCAAGTAGCAAAGGCAAGAAAACATAAGAGACCCAGTGCAACCTTCACTGCCTGCTGGAGCCTCATAGGGAGCTTGTGGGAAATGCTAGGCTTCTCAAGCTGTGAGGTCCTTGAGTGTGCACTGAGCATTGTTGCTTCTGAAGCATGCCCTAGATGATTGAGATGAGCAGCATCAGAGAAGCAGAGCTTTGGTTTTCTTAAAAAATAGCAGTGATCTGAGTGGCTTGTATTGTTCCCTGAGGCCATGGTGATGTCTGGGCCCATGGTGCCTCAGAGAGCCATGTGAGGGTCTAAGGTCAAGGTCCTACTGCAGCTAGGGTCTGTGTTGATGTCTGTGACCCATTTTACTACCAAAGGCCATGGCCATGCTCATGTCCATTGTCTGTGCTGCAGCCTGAGGTCATGTTGATGTCTGTGGTTTGGGCTGCCTCTGAAAGCCTTTCTGTGTTCATGGTCTTACTGAAGCCGGGGTCTGTTTGTGGTCTATGCCAGAAACCATGTTGGAAGCCACTGATTTCATGTTCTCACTGACTGTAAAGAGCAAGGAAGGTATGTTAGCAGTGGTATCAGTGACTGTAGATGCATAGTTGAGGGAGAGGACATGGAAGGCTTCTGTGACAATCCGTACTCCTACCTCAAGCCCCACCACAAAAAAGGAAACAGCTATTGAAAACCAGAGGCTATTGAAGACAACTCTTAAAAAGTATGTTAAGGATGCAGAAGTGTAGCTGTCGACCATTGATAGCTTCTGGTTGGGGTTCAGGAAGGGAAGGACTCAGTTGTATTTAAGAGGCAGGCCACTGAGAGTTTTGACTATGCTTCCATGAATATATAGATAACACAGATTGAATTTGGGAAGGGCTGTTACAAAGCGGGGGCAGTCATGGAAGGACTGGGAAGTATGATCTAGGTATATGATATGAAATTCCCAAAGAACTAATAAAAATATTATGTTGGGGAAAAAAGCAGTATTGGCAATGGTCTGGGATTCTAAGATAGTAACTGAAAAGTTTTTGACTCGTGACTGCTAATTGAATGCCTGCTTTCTCATTTCTTTTTAAAGATTTATGTTTATATGTATGTATGTGTGTTTGCCTGCTTGTCTCTATGTACATAAATATCAGTGTACTGCCTGTGGAATCCAGAAGAGGGCATTGGATCACCTGGAACTAGAGTTACAGGTAGTTGTCCCTCCTTATATGAGTGCTGGGAACTGAATCTGAGTCCTCTGCAATAGGACCAAGTGTTCTTAACTGCCAAGCCATCTCTCCATCCATCCTTCCCCCTGCTTTCAAAGCAGGATATGTGATCAGTTCTACTACCACTATAAGAGTGAGAGTCTGCCACCAGTGTTCCTGCTTCAGTTCAGAGGGTGCCTGAAAAGTAAAGATATTCTGATGCCGGGCTGAGTCCAGAGTCCTAAAGAGAACAAGCATGTGGCTTTTCAGGTCTCACTGTAGGCAAGGAGCCATTTGGTCCTCACAAAGAAAGCAAAGCCATTGGGCAAGAAGCCTAAGGGGATAAGACTGTGTGTACTGGCAGATGGATTCGAGAGCACAGAGCTCTGCTGCCTGCAGTTAAAGGCCATGGCAGGTTCTTGGACCTGAGGAAGGCAAGAGGTCTCAGTCACCAAGTGCTTGTCTCTGCTCTTGGTATTTGGTGCTCAGACAATGTCATGGATCTTTACAGGTTCCCCAGATGATGCAATCAATATATCTTTCAAAGGTTCCCTCAAGTTCTTTGTCTCCTTGAGAATCTAAAATGATCAACTAGATGCATAGCAGATGAAAATGACATCTTTAAAATTAACTCTAGGACATCAGAGAAATGCAGCTTTCCCTGTAGTCCCTAGCTTAGCTAAGACATGCCAGCTGGCATGCTGTCTCTCTGCCTTAGGAGAAAGCAGCAAGGAAGAAAGAACACAGAAGTAGAGAGAGCCATGGCAGTATCTTCAGATTTCTTCAGGAAGAATAGGTGGAGTTTGGGCTTATGGACTGTAGTGAGGGTAAAAACAATTTCTGCTCCAGTCTCATTCCAAGTGTTGGTCTGCTATCAAAAAGAAACCCACTGCTGTTTGTGTCTAAGTGCCTCTTTTAGTCTCTTTAGCCAGAATGAGATGATCTGAGTTGGGTTTGTATTCTCCTTTCTGTAGGTTGCTGATATGGAGTCTGGTAAACAGATCCAACTGATCAACAGGAAATCCCTGCGGTCTCTCACTGCTCAGTTGCTGGTGTTGTTGATGTCTTGGGAAGGAGATGCTTATCTTCCTGTTGATGAGCTCAGGAGACATTATGAAACCACTCACAGTACTCCTCTTAACCCCTGTGAATATGGATTCATGACTTTGACTGAGCTGCTGAAGAGTCTGCCTTACTTAGTAGAGGTATGTGTGTGAGTGGGTCTTCAGACCCATCATATCTGAAGCTTCTCAGCCTGGAGTTCTGTTAGGTCTACCTTAGTATATGTAGAGCTGGAGGGCCACTAGAGGTCTTAAAATTGGCTGGACAGTTTTCTTTCTTTCTCTTAGTAATGTTTTTATCTTTTGAATTATAATATGATTATATCATTTCTCCCTTTCATTTCTTTCCTTTACCTCTTGCTCTCTATCAAATTCATGGTCTCCTTTTTTAAAAAATATGTGTTATTATCTATTGTTATTTTATGTGTATGAGTGTTTTGTTTGTATTTGTGTGTGTGTGTGTGTGTGTGTGGTGTATCAAATGTATGCCTTGTTCCCACAGAACTGAGAAGGAGGCTTTGAAGCTCAGGAAGCTGGAGTTACCATTTTGGTGCTGGGATTTGAACACAGGTTCTTTTCAAGAGCAGCAAGTGTTCTTAAGTGCTGTGCTATATCTTTCCATTCCCCTTTTTCTTTAAGTGTTGGTGGTGGTGTGTCTGTATAGTAGCAAGTGTGTGGAAGTCAATTTCCAGGAGTGGCTGTACTTTATATACTTGCTGAGGCATTTGAAGTTACATATACATATATACATACATACATACATGCACACAAAATGTAAAAATTAAAAGTAAAAATGTTAAGTTTCAATTAGTCCTGAAAAAAAAATAGATAACTACAGCTTCTTTTTTTTTTTGGTTTTTCGAGACAGGGTTTCTCTGTGTAGCCCTGGCCATCCTGGAACTCACTCTGTAGACCAGGCTGGCCTCGAACTCAGAAATCCACCTGCCTCTGCCTCCCAAGTGCTGGGATTAAAGGCGTGCGCCACCACCGCCCGGCTGACTACAGCTTCTTAAAGATTAAAAAATTTTTAAATTTTATATAAATAAATGTTTTGTTTGTTTGCACATTATACATATGACTAGTGCCCGTGGAGGTTGGGAGAAGGTTTTGTATACTCTGGAACTGGAGATGCAGATGGTTGTGAACTGCCATGTGGGTGCTGGAAACCAAATCCAGGTCCTTTGCAAAAGCAGTATTTACTCTTGCCTGCTGAACCAGCCCTCCAGTTCCAACTTCAGCTTTAAAAAACCAAACAAAACATTTTAGAGCATGAAAAGAAATGTGGTAGAAGGTATAATACTTTTTTTTTAAATTGCTTTTGTTGATTTGTTGTGCTGGGAATCAAACTCCAGGCCTCATGCAAGCCAAGCAAGCATCTTGCCACTCACTGAGCTGAGCCCTAGCACACCACTTATTTTTATTTTAATCTTAATAATACTTTCTTAAAATGAATCTACAGAAGATGTCAGCAGATAAAATTCAGCCTTGTAGGGAATGAACAATTAAACTATCATCTTGTGACCATCTGCTAGGTCAATAATTAAAAGAAATCAAGTCCTTCTTGATTTTTTTTTTTTTTTGTTTTTGTTTTGTTTGTTTTGTTTTTTCCAGACAGTGTTTCTCTGTGTAGCCCTGGCTGTCCTGGAAATCACTCTGTAGACTAGGCTGGCCTCGAACTCAGAAATCCGCCTGTCTCTGCCTCCCAAGTGCTGGGATTAAAGGCGTGTGCCACCACCGCCTGGCTTGATTTTTAAAATGATATTCTAAGTAGGCTTTATGCTGAGCTTTACCCCAGCCCCCAAGTCTGACACTTTAAAAACTGTTAATTACATTCTACCAAGTGCAAGTTCTGAGCATAAAGATAAAGAGCTTGTCATGGCTTGGCGGGTGACACCAGTGATGCCCCGTCTTCTGGTATGTCAGCACATCTGCTGCTTAAACGGTTGCTGCTTAAGTTTTCTCCAGTTCTTCCCCTGCTATGTGTAAAACAGGTGTACAAAGCCAATATTTGTTTGATGATAAATGATAAGAAAATTTGTTTTTAAATGACTGGTATGCATGTAGTTTTACCATTTACAAAATGGTATTTTGTTTTGCATATTGAGATGGACGTGTTTGTTTTCATGTAAAAGATTCTTGACTGAATATTGAAACTATAGAATCTAACGCATCTTTAGTGATTTTCAGAGTTGAATAATAGCAGAAAACTGATATGAGCAGAAAAACAGAGCTATTAATACCTCAGATGACTAGGTCTTTTAGGCAGCGTTTGTTTGAGTTGCGTGGGTGACAGTATGTGTGGCACCAAGTGTGTGATGCAGTGTGGAGAAGTGCTGCTGCAGACACCTCGGATTCATTATCAGTTTGGTCTTGAAGTCATTTTTGATGGCTGGGATTCAGAAACATTATTTTAAAGATTTATTTATTTATGCATGTGAGTGCTCTATCTGCATGTATGCCTGCATGACAGAAGGCATCATTAGAGAGTTATTCTCTGGGAATTGAACTCAGGACCTCTGGAAGAGTGGCTAGTGCTCTTAACTACTGAACCATATACTGCCAGTTTTTTGCAATCTTCACATGCAGTTTCAAAAGCTGGGTACCAAAAGACATGGGGGTTGGGGGATTGTGTGTGTGTTTGCAAGGGTGACCACTATTGTTCTGCCTCATATAATCTCTGGGAGATGAAGTCTAGTACTCACAACTACTGTGTGTGTCTCTCTGCCTTACCTTTCCTGTCTGCTTGCATTGGAATTACAGATTCCCTACTTTTCTTCCCTGTTCTTACAGTTTCTTCAAGATTCAACCGTATTACAACTGCAGAGAAATCAAAATTGCCCTGGGTTGTTGAGCCTTTCCATGAGCCTCTCCTAGGGCTCTGGGAGACCCTTCTATGAGCCCCTTGTAGAGTTCCTTTAGAAGCCAAGGTGATTTGGGGCCTTCTGAGTGTTCTTGGCAGGAGGCCCTCACTCTAGAGCAGACAGGGCCAGTCTCTCAGGAAGTTCCTAATCTTTCTCTCTTTCTTCTGGGCCAGGTTTTTACGAATGATAAGGCACAAGAGTATGTGAAACTCACAAGCCTATACTTATTTGCAAAGAACGTGAGGTCTTTGCTTCATACCTATCACTACCAGCAGATTTTCCTTCATGAATTTTCCATGGCCTATACCAAATATGTTGGAGAAACACTACAGCCCAAAACTTATGGCTACAGTAGTGTGGAGGAGCTACTGGGAGCCATCCCACAGGTAGGTATTTGCCTCAGTTTCTGGGAAAGTGTTTTCCTGAAGAGCCATTGCTGATTCCTGATCAGAGATGTAAGGTGTCACCTGAGTGCTGCCAGATAAGACGAATGATTTTAGTGTTTCTCAGTGACTTTTATAAACTTGTATTCCTGTGTGCCAAGTGAGTTTCAGGCCTTCCTTGTAGGAATGTGCTCAGTGGTCACCTAACCAGACAAGACACCTAAGCAGATGCCATGAGTGGAATGTGGCCAGAGCAGCATACCTGTGACCCCTATGCTCAGTGGATATAGAGAATAGCCCAGGCAAAGTCTGAGCATAGCAGTCCTGGAGGGGCAGCATCACAGATGTCTCTGAGTTACATATAGCAGGGAGGCATAGGCTGTCATGGTAGGTAATGTGGCGAGCACAATGAAGAATAGCCAGCAGCTGTGAGAGGCAATGGAACTGTTCTTAGAGATTGCTGCCAAAGAAGAAAAGTGAAAAATGCAAGTGCTAGGAGCCCTAGAGTGGGCATCGTTCCAAGGTCCTTGCTTCTCCAGGCATGAGCTTCTCTGTACTGTGGAGCAGGCAGAGGAGCCCAGCAGTATCTTTGGAAAGCATTACTGCTGTCCACAGAAGAGCTGAGGGGAAGTGGAGTGGGGGAAGAAGCTAATGCAGGATCCTGACTACTGCCCAGGCTCCAGAAGGTATTGGCGAAGGAGTTGAACTAGGTTAAAACAAATTCGAAAACCCAAAATACTCTTAAAACCTTCTGAAGGCAACATGATACTACACTGGACAGTCCACATCTGACCTCCTGTGATGGATTGCAGTCAAAACACTTTTTCACTATAAAAAAAGGGAAACACTTAAAATGCCTTCAAGCTATGTGTATATAGTGTTTATGAGATATAGTTTGAGTATCTAGTTTAAGTGCTCCCAGACTGCCAAGGTACCTCACTAGGTATAGGCAGATATTCCCAAATCCAAAACCCGCTTAAGTCTAAGCATTTGAGACAGAAGGTGCTCAGCGTCTGCTGAGATAGTGGAAGAATACCTGAGAGCCAAGGCCTACTTCCACCCTGACCTAGCTGAAGGAGTGGAGTGTTGCTTTAGAAGCTAAAGAGAAAGCATAGACAAGCTGTTGGTGTTTATTGAGTTCTGACTCTGGTATGTGAGAAACGGGCACAAGCGGCCCCACTCTTCTGAATGTTAGAGTACTTTCCTCTCCTTTTCCACTGCTTAACCAGGAGTATGTCTTGTGTGCAGGTGGTCTGGATAAAAGGACATGGTCATAAGAGAATTGTAGTGTTAAAAAATGACATGAAAAGTAAGTAAACTCCCATCCCTTCCCTGACTTTCTTGTGATTCTCTTACTGACCTTTCTGATGGGCACTCTTGTCTTCTAGACCGGCTAAGCTCATTTGACCTTTTCCCTGTCGATTATGAAGACCAGCCTGTAGTCAGCAGGCAGATCCTGGAGGTGCCAGAATCCCATCTAGCCTCAGAACTCCAGCTCAGAACAGGTACTAGATACTGGAGGAAAAGCAAGGAAGTAGACAAAGCCTTAAAGTTCAGGGGGTGCTTGGAGTGGGACATGTGGAGAAAAAAAGACAGTGGACAGTTTCATTAAAGTTAAATATACATTGAAAGTTTTAGATGTATTTTATTTTTATGTGTGAGTATTTTGCCTGCATGTATGTGTATGCCCCATGTGTGCATTTGGTGCTAAAGAGATGGGAAGAGGGCTTTGGGTCCCCTGGATTGGGAGTTAATGAATGGTTGTGAGCCACAATGTGGGTGCTGGGAGCCAAATTCAGGTCCTCTACAAGAGCAACAAATGCTCTTAACTGCATGAGCCATCTTTCTAGACCTAAATACTCATTTTTTTCCCCAGTGCAGTTTGGTGTGTAGTTAACAACAGGTCTACATGTGCTAGTATTGAATGATTGTCTGTGTAAATTCCTTAAAGAATATCCCAATTCAAGTGTTGTTTTGATGCTTGCCAAAATGACTGTTTAAAATTGTGGTGATAGAAGGAAAGAGAACCCAGCCTCACAAGTACCTTGGAACAGAGTACCAGGAAGGGTAGATGGAAGTAGATGAAAGAGTAGGTGAATTTGTGCTGATAGTCTAATGGAATTATGCTAAAGATTGGTCAGAGTGAGTGGGCACCAAGATTGGTAGACGATGCTGAGCTGGATCATCAGGGCTCTTGGTAGACTAGATTTGGAAAGGATATAGCACAGCATACAGGTCTTAAGAAGAAATGGCTCAGGGACCTGAATATGGAACATTAATATATAGTGGTGCTAATGTGCTTCTTTAAATAACCAAGTCATGGACCAACTCCAGAATTCTGTAAACTTGGGTTCCACCATTAAGGGATCCCATGTTGTATGAAGATGTTCATATAACATGTCAAGTAGCTAGAAGGATTACTGTGCCTTGTTCTTAGAGAAAAGCTATGTTTCCAGCATCTGACATTGCTGAAGCTTCTTGCTGTAGCTGCCTCCTTCAACTGTCCCCCACCTTTAGAAATTTTCTCTTCCAAAGGTCCTTTTCCTCTTTGGGCCTCTTCAGAGTCCACTGTTCTAAAGATCACAAATCTTCAGCAGATTGTTGACTTTGGTTTATTGTTTCCCAGGGATCTTCTTTCTGATAATGGAGTAGTTATTTGGTTGTTGTTTTATATAATATATATATATGTGTGTGTGTGTGTGTGTGTAGGGAGAGAGAGAGAGAGAGAGAGAGCACACGCTTGATTACTTGATGCTGACTTCTGAGACTGAGGAGAGCCTCAGGAGAAGACCTTTGTGCCTGTTTGAATGTAGCTGCCTGTCTGTCTCTGCAGGACCCAGCCAAATGGATCAGGAGCTTCTGCACCTGGCCAACAGCTCCCCTGTTGATCTCCTCTGTGCTCCTGTTCCTTCATGCCTGCCATCTCCTCAGCTAAGACCAGATCCTGTCATCTTGCAGCCCACTGATCTCATTCAGTTTGAGGAACACCCTCAAGAGCCTTTGGGTAGGTTACACCCTATATGCTGGGCACTTGTCTGTGGGTTTAACAGATGATCCATGATGCCAGTGAAGGAGGTATCTGATGAACATAGGGAAAATACTGCTTCAGGTATAAAAGTACCTGTGCTGATTATTCAGCCCCTTCCCTTCCTTGTTGGGGTTTCTGCTAATAGGATTTATAAATCTGGTATAATCTAAAGTTGAGGGCCAATGTCACTGGGCTATGGAAGAGCTCTTGAGTAATGAGTCCTGTCCCAGGTCCTCTGGAACTTCTGGCCTTCCCACTGTGTCTGAGGTTCATCTGCTCCTTAGGCAACACTTTCACCTGTTACACAACATTTACTTAGGTCCCAGTGGATTCTGGGGCTTTAGGAAGCTGGTCTGAGCAAGGTACTTACAACTTGAGGTCCTGGAGTCCTGTGACCTAAAAACCAAGAAAGATGACCTCTTTGGTTGTTGTTTTAAGACAGGGTCTCACTGTAGCTTTGGCTGAACTGAAACTTGCTTTGTAGATCAGGCTGGTCTCTTAACTCACAGAGCTCTCTATGCCTCTGCCTCCTGAGTGCTGGAATTAAATGCTGATGATCTCTTAACATCCTAACTTAGTGTTAGCCTAAGGTGAAGTCCATTCAGTTTCTTAACCCTGTGTCAGGTGCTGGAGCTAATGAACCCCCCCACCCCCCAACCTCTACTCCACAGGTTAAGTGACTAAGGCCTTTTGATTGTTAGTCTGTCATTCTGCCTTTTGAGGAGTCCCAGATGCTCTGTGGAAAGCCTTCACTTTTCCCTTTTGCCACTTGAATCTGACTCTTCCCTTTTCTGCCTGTACTTCCTTCTCTACTGTTGGCTTGCTTCCACTGTCCACAGTCTTTGTAAGGCAGTATTTGACACTGCTAGCTCCAGATAGCACCAGGAGAGTTTGAAGTTGTTTCTGACATGAAAAGAGCCAGGTAGAACATGGGTTCACTGTGTGTGCTGCTTTGAAATGAGGCTCTGGGGATGATAGAGGTGGAGAGCTGCTTCTTCTTGGGGTGCTGGCCTTTATGCACATGTACACAGGAGCTCTTCCAAATGCTTGTGACAGGAGAGCAAGAGCCTGAGGAGAAGCTGGGGCTGTGTCATCCTTCTGTCACTATCACTTGGCCTGTGCCTTTGGCATCAGGGGTTTCTTGCTACACACAGAAGGCATCTAAGACACAGTCGTCTGTCTTTCTTGAACACATGTGGGTTACATGAGATCTAAACTCTGAATAAAAACAGCTGACCTTCTAAAGTAGCCATGAATCCAAGTGGCTCTTTCCTTGTCTCTGACGTCAACACCATGGCAAGCATGTTGTAAAAAGAATGGGCAGGCACTCACTAGCAAGCACTAAGGTCCTTCTCCCTGCTGCCCCAGAACATTCACTGGAGGTTTATGGGTCTTAGTCACCAGACTGAGGAATGAAGGAGCAGAGTCTGAGGAAGAAAAACTGGCCTTTATAGGTAGCCAACATGATGTGTCTAAAAATTTGCAATCTAAAGAAAACTGAAGTGTCATTTATAAATATTTTATTTTTGTGACATATAATATTCACCATGTAGCCAGTACCTAAACTCTGACATTTGGTGCTTTGGTTGTTTGTTTTTGTTTGTTTGTTTTGTTTTTTTGTTTGTTTGTTTTGTTTCGTTTGAGACAGGGTTTCTCTGTATAACAGCCCCAGCTGTCCTGAAACTTGTTCTGTTGACCAGGCTGGTCTTGAACTCACAGAGATCTGACCACTTCTGCCTCTGCTTCCACCCACTGGGTGCTGTTTGTTGTTTTTGTTTTGAGACATTGTCTTGACTTGTAGCCAAGGCTGGCCTGTCACTATGGTGATCCTGCCTCAGCTTCCTGAGAGCTGGATTTATAAGCTACCCACCACACCTGGCTCTGGTGGGGTTTTATAAGCTTGTTTTTGTTTTTAAATACAGATGAACTGAAAACCAGTACTTCTTATGAACCTTGGAACTAAATCTATTTACATTTCTGTCTTTCTAGGAGTTTTAGTTTTAAACCGAGAAGAAAAATCAGAAATTCCATTACCAGTGAAGAAGGGGAACCTGTCCTGTGACTCCGCACCCACAGCCCCAGCATCTGCTTCTGCTCCTCCTGGCCACTCCTCAGAAGCCCCCGGGCCACTGATCAGCAAGGATGCAGTGGAAAGCCCAGCCAAAAAGCAGCCCAAAAATAGAGTCAAATTGGCAGCCAACTTTTCTTTTGCACCTGTAACCAAGCTCTAATTCCCATTTTGAACATGGGATTAAATTAGGATGGGAACTCTACACACAGAAATGGGCTTCAAAACCTCATTTTATGTCTTGACCCTAGAAGAGCCACTTTGATTACTGGTCCATAGGGAAATGATTTTTTTTTTTTTTTTTTTTTATTTCAGATGAACTTTTTCTTCCTTTATTTCTCCCTGTTATTTGAAAGAACTCTTCCATTATGGAATCTGTAATACTTTACCGTATTTTTCTAGACTATTGTGAATTGTGGTGTTTGGGAAGAAATAAGCAGAGCTCACTCAGCAGGAAGTGGCTTGAGTCCCAGTGAGCAGTCTCCATCATTCGTTTAAGCAAATGGATTTGTGGTTGTTCAAGAAGCCAAACATGTCCATGAGCCTGTGGGTCACACACTGGGGGATGAAACCAGGAGAGCCAGAAGTTCCTGGCTTCTAGGTGACTTGTTGGTGTGCCTTGTTCTTTATGTCTGTGGTTAACCAGTGTGGCCTCATCCCACTTTTTAAAACATTTCCATTTGAGGATTCCATTTAAGAGTTTTCTAGAGTTATTTCATGCTTCCCTTCTCTGTCCGTCCCAGTTTGATGAGGATAAGGTTTAGGAAAGGAGATAATGGCCTCCATGTCATGCATTTAAAGTCAGCGTTTAAATGACACATTGTGTGTTGAGAGGTGGTAATGGTAAGAGTCTGATTTTTTTAAACTATGCATTAAATGCATAAATTGTAAATCAGCTGAGTGGTGAAATGCTTCAAGAGACGTGGGTTCAGTACTATTTCCACTAAGAAGAGACCAGACTTCTTTCTGTAATGTGAAGGCCAAGGTTCATCAGCCTATCCTTGCTGTTGCGATTTAAAAGTTGACTGTAAATCTGGGAAGCTCTCCATGTGAAGATGTGTGTCCATGTTAGTTCATCTTTGGTGTCTTTTAATAGTGTCTGGTTTTACTGTTACTTCTCGCTATTGGAAGCACGTTTGGGTTTTTGTTTTGTTTTTGTGGTGTCTGATGTTGGCATTTGGGAAAGCCAGCCTTTGTGGGCACTGCCTTGTTTGGAATGGCCTCTCTGGTTACCTCAGGTGTCCATTTATGAGTGGTCTCTCAGCCCTGTTGGAGAGACCTGACATTTACAATAGATTGTATCTGTTGGGCAAAAAAAGTAAATCCATTCATAGAGCAGAAAGAACTTGTGGCACACAGTCTCCCACTAGTTAGATGACTTCTTTGGTGAGAAATGTTTATATTTTTTTCTAGAAAGCCAGGAAATGCTGATATCATAGCCAGCATTTTGATAAAATGTCACAAAATTAAAGGCTATAGAGAGGTTTTTTACCAGTTGAATTTTTTTGCCAGAATCTTTTAACTGAAACCAGTGATTCCCAGTTCTCAGCACTAAGACCTGCCTCAGATGGAGTTGCACTGGAAATGTTCTGCAGGCCTGCCACTCTGTCTGTGCAAAGCCTGAAGGTACTTTCTATGCAGGCCTGGAAGCACTTCTTTTGAGGCCTGGTAGCACTTCCTCTTTAAGGCCTCATGGCACTTCCTCTGCAGTTTTAGTACACAGGAAGCAAAATGGCACATGTGCAATTTCTTTAAGGCTTTTAGGCAGTGTAATAAAGTTGGTGTTGTGAGTAAGTTCCCTTATGTGCAGACATCCTAAGGCTAAGCTTGTCTGCTCAGACCTCAGGTTTCCAAGCATAGTAGGGATCATGGACTTTGAAAACACTAGATGTCACTAAAGTTACTTGGAGTCATCTCAAAGGTCAGGTTCTGTGGACAACAAAGAATAGTTATGTACAGTAAACGAGTGTGTGTTTACCATTTGCTGGAGTTGTCCATGTGTCTGGGGTGAGTGTGACTCTAACCCTTGCTGTTTGAAGATATGAAAACTCAATTGGAAGCATGCTGAGTGTGATGTGCCTACAGTGGCCAGTCCAATCACTATTCATTATCCAGAGGCTTAGATAATGATGCTATGATGTATGTACGTGGAAATGATGAGACACTTTTTCTGGGTGGAAGGATGTACCAGATTAGATTTATCTGTTGAAAAGACAAATGTTTATCACCAGAATCCTCTTTCCCATCTTCCCATCTTGTACTGTTTGCTTTTGATGAGGCTTGGGGGACAAGAAGTTTTTCTTAACTGTCTACTTTGTTTAAACACTTTGGGGGGTGGTGGTTTAAGTGCTGTTTGTGTGTTGGGACCAAACAGTTGTCAATAAACTTTATGAGCAAGCATCTGTAATGAGTGCTTTTGTTTGTGAGGTGGCATTATAAACCAGTCTAGTCAGCATATTTTGGGTGACCTCAGCTTTTCATCTCTCCTGAATGTTATCCATTTAAGCTGGAGATGTGGGTAGCACTTGCTTAACATTCACAAAGCCCTGGGTTCAATTCCTGGCACCATATAAATTATCTGTCATTTCAGCACTCGAGAGGTGGAGGCAAGAGCACTGGAAAGTCATAACAGCAATATAGAAAGTTGTAGGCCAGTCTGGAGTGCATGAGTAAGCTTACCTCATTTAAGGGATGCTGAGTGCTGAAACAGGAGACTGGACTGTTCACCATGTGAATACAACTTGGATTTTTCCAGCCCTGCATCCTATTCCACAAGTGGAAGAGAACCTCCCAGTTAGAGCCAGGATGAATCCTAGGTTCTCCCTTTGTCTGCCTGGTGTTCTACTCCTTGATAAGCTTGTTTTTCCCATTAAGCAAGTCTGGGAAGGAAAGACTTCCTACACAGTTTCATCTGTGGAGTCCCCAGCCCAGCCCAATCTCTACCCCTTTGGGAAGAACAAGACAAGTTGTTTCTTGGTGTAACATTTGGGGATGTCAGTGTTACCCACTCCCAATGACCACTGGACACCTTTTACCATAGCAAAGATATGCACAAAATGTTGAGGGAGTTGGAGAAATGGCTCAGTGGATCAGGTGCTAACTGCACAACCATGAGGACCCAATCAATCTCCAGTACACACCTAAAGTGCTAGACTTGGTAGCTAGGCTTGTAATCCTGGTGCTGGGGTCAGACAGGCACATCACTAGAGTTAACTGGCTGGCCAGCCAGCCTAGCTGTAGGTAAGGACCAGGTTCATTGAGAGACCCTGACTCAAAAACCAAGATGGAGAGTAGTAAGACAGTGAATGTTGATCTCTGGCCTGTGTGTGCATGCATGTGTGTGTGTATGTGACTGTTGGTATCAGGCCCGAGCTCAGTGACATCACATCCAGGCAACAGAGGCGACCCTACATCGTTGCCAAGGCAACCGCCACACACTCCCAGAATCCACCTGGCTACCTCACCTTTACCTGGGAAAAGGCTACATCATCACCCATATAAACAGAACTCCCTGACCTTGCTCTCTTTCTCTCTGCCATTTCCTCCCGTTTCTCTCCCCACCTTTGCCCCCTGCCCTGAATAACCCCACACACACTTTGGAACCGTTTGGTCTGGTGGTGTCTGTTTTAAGCTGTGTGCCAAAGTCTAACACTGGTGCATTTGGGCAGAGACCAAATACGTTGGGTACTGCAGCAGCTCCTGCCAGCCGCCGGCAAGACTGAAGCCACGTGGTTTGACCACCGCAGCCTCCGCCACAGCCACCATCATCCACTGCTACCTGACCACGTGAATTTCCACCGCTGCTGCAGACAAAACTTCTACCATGTGAGCTGTGCCTCCACAGCCCCCACGTGGTGCTCTGCCATGTGGGCTGGGTAGGCAGACAGGGACACAGACCTCACGGCTCCACCTTTCCTGCCAGACTGCACAAACCCACAAGCACATTGGCGGGAGGGACCCTGGACGCCCAGTTAGGGCCTGGCCAGCCTTCCCTGGGCTAAGGGTTGGCTTTTTATTGCCCCAGTCCATATGACTGGCCTCTAGCTGAACTACGACCTAGGACATTGGCCATTGGGTGATTTCTCCTCCTTGAATGTAGCTCACAGCCCCCAAAAGCTCTTGCAGCAGCCGGAAATCCTGGTACCAGGTAGGCTACTTTCTGGCGAAACTCCGGAAGTTCAGACACAGCCGAGGCCCCTAGATATTCTCGTGACCTGATATCTAGGTTGTTTGCCTGATTTTTCGTTGCCGACTTTTCTTTCGGGACGCTGATAGAATAGCTCCGGTAACAGTCCCTGTCACCCAATGGGCAACACGTCTTCGACGGTACCCACAGACACCCCACTGGGTTGTCTCCTGAAAAACCTCAAATCTCTAAAATTAATGCCTGATTTGAGGCCTTCCAAATTGATACACCTCTGCAATAAGGTCTGGATTCAATACCCTCTAGATAATGGACTAAAGTGGCCACTTAATGGCTCGCTAGACCCAATTATTTTAAAGGGTCTTAACACATACTGCCAGCAGTCTGGTAAATGGAAAGAAATCCCCTATGTTCAAGCATTTATCTACCTTCGTTATACTCCTTCCATGTGTTCTGCCTGTTCCACATCCAAGGTTCTCTTCGCCATGAAACCTGCTCAACCCCGTCAGATGACCCCACACCCTTAGATCCAGCTGATGAGCCTCCTCCCCTCCATCACAAACCTGTTTCCATGCCGCCAAAAACCCAAACTGCTGCCTCAGTTTCTTCTTCTCACCAGGATACCTCAGAGTCCACTGGCTTGACCTCTCCAGATCCTTCCCCTCCTTCTGTGCCAGCTGCAGGCCATACTAATCACCCTGCGTTGGCACCAACTTTTACCCCTTCTATCACGCGTTCTAAGGCCACAGCCAAACCTCCAATTCCTTCTCCTCCAGGAACACCTGAACCAGCATCTGTTCTTCCTCTAAGGGAAGTGGCTGGCGTTGACGGCCTGGTCAGGGTACATGTCCCTTTCTCACTGAGTGAACTTTCTCAAATGGAGAGCAGACTGGGTTCCTACACATAAAACTCCTCTGCCTTTATTAAAGAGTTCCAGTACATCACCCAATCCTGTAGCTTGACTTTCCATGATGTTCATATGATTCTCACTAACAATTTACTTCCTGATGAATGCAGGCGAGTTTGGGAAGAGGCAAAAACGCATGCAGATCAGATTCATCAAACAGACGGAACATATCCAATTGGATCTGAGGCAGTTCCTGACCAGGATCCTTGATGGAATTATAATTTCGCAGGTGATATCTTAGCCAGAGATAGATTTATAACATGTCTTTTGGCAGGTCTAAGAAAGGCAGCCTTAAAGCCAGCAAACTTTGAGAAACTCCAAGAGGTTGTCCAGGACAAATAGGAAAACCCATCTCAGTTTTTAGAATGCCTGACAAAGGCTTTATTGCAGTATACCAATCTGGACCCTGAAAACCCAGAAGGTAAGCAACTTCTGATGACCTACTTTTTTTTCCCAGAGCTACCCCGACATAAAAGCTAAACTTAGGCGACTGGAGAGGGAGCCCCTAACTCCAAAGGCAGAAGTCTTGGCGCTGGCCTTCAAGGTGTACCATGAGAGAGATGAGAAAGCCCGAAAACAGAAATACCACATGCTGGCAAAGGCTATCTGACCAGCCTCAGCCACTACCCCAGACTCCTGGTCTTTGAAGGCTCAGGTACCACCTGGCCCCTGCTACAAATGTGGTCAACATGGTCATTGGGCAAAAGTTTGCCTCAACCCCAGCAAGCCAAGGGAACTATGTCCTAGGTGCTATCAGAGGGGACATTGGGCTGTTGATTGCTCTCATGTCGCTTAAAACAGAGGGACATAGCTCCCAGAAAACCCTTCAGCTGACCTTCTAGGCTTGGCTATGGAGGACTGATGGGATCCGAGCTCTCTTGACCCGACCATGCCTATCACTAGCAGGAGCCCCGGGTAGATATTATGGTATGTAGAAGACCCATCTCCTTCTTCTTGGACACTAGGGCCACTTAATCGGTCCTGACAGAGTTTTGGGGACCCATCTCACCTTCGTGTTTTCCTATTGTCAGGGTAGGAGGGCAATCTTACCTTCCCCACCAGGCCCCCCCCCACTCAGTTGCATTTTTAGGGGTATACCTCTCACCCATTCCTTTTTGGTAGTATCTACATGTCCTGTCCCCTTATTGGGAAGGGATAATTTAGCTAAGTTGGGAGCCTCTATTTCCTTTGCTCCACCAATTTGCTTAAGCCCAAGCTGGCCAGCAGTTCCTCTGCTCCTCCTTTTAGTCAGTCAACCTACTAACACTAACATGTTATTTCTCTTACCAGCTTCTCAGGTGGACCCCGAGTTTGGGACGTCCAGAACCCCTCTGTTGCTAAGCATCATTCTCCTGTTGTCATCTAGTTACTGTACTCTACCATGTACATCTCCCTGACCTGACTCGTCCTTTTTCCCTCTACATAACTGAAAAGGAGGGATTTGCCCTTGGAGTCTTAGGTCACCAACTGAGACCATTTTTGCACCTGTAGCATACTTGTCAAAAAGACTAAATCTAACCATCCAGGGATGGGCACCTTGTATTTGTACCTTAGCAGCTGCTGAATTCCTTACTTGGGATCGCCTATAACTCTTCTCTCTTCTCACAACCTGTCACACCTCCTAACTTATAAAGGCTTACAGACTCTACCTCCCTCCAGGGTTCTTTCTCTTCAGATAGCTCTAATAAGAAGACTCCCCCTCACCTTTCAATCATGCCCACCTCTTAATATTTCCAACCTTCTTCCTCGACCTAATACTGACTACTCCCTATCTCACTCCTGTACTGAAACCTTTGAGGAACTATTACCTCATCCTTCATTGAGGGCACATTGCCTCAAGCCATCTTTACCTGGACACAGATGGAAGCTCCTTTCTACATGAAGGGGCCAGGAAAGTTGGCTATGCTATAGTGTCAGACACCAAGGTGGTAGAGGCACAGGCCCTTCCTGCTCATACCACCAACCAACAGGCTGAACTAATAGCCCTTACCTGTGCCTTCCAGCTGGCACAGGGACAATCCCTCAACATCTACACAGATTCCAAATATGCTTTCCATATCCTCCTGTCCCATGCTGCTATCTGGAAGGAGTTGGGTTACTTACCACAAAAGGAGGATCAGTAACTAATGCAAACCAAATTATGGTCATGCTAAAGGCCTCCCATCTCCCCATAGCTATTGGGATTGTCCACTGCAGATCCCACCGGACGGATGACTTATTGTCTCCAAGGGAAACAACCGAGCAGATGAGGCAGCTAGACCTGTGGCCCTTAGGGCCTAGACTCATCTCACCTCCCCTAGGACATTCTTACACTAAAACCAACATCCCCACCTGCACCCCCTGATACTCGTCAAACTCTGTCCTATCTTCACCAACTCTTTCATCCTAACAGTCAAGTGTTGTCTATATTTTGTTAAGACCCACCTACAGCCTACTCCTGAAGGACTTAAGTTTCTTAAAATCTATCACTGCTTCTTGCAAAATCTGTCAGATGTCAGATCCCAACTCAAGGTATCGTAGCACCCCTTTTGCTACCCATCAGGCTAGAGGTTCCCTTCCTGGAACTGACTGGCAACTTGACTTTACCCACATGCCCCCTGTTAAATGTGCCAAGTACCTCCTGGTCTTGGTGGACACCTTCTCAGGCTGAGTAGAGGCTTTTCCCACAACTAACAAAAGGGCTCAGACAGTCTCTAATTTCCTCCTACCCCAGCCATGCCGATGCTGCCATGCTTCTGCTGTGATGATAATGGACTGAACTTCTGAAAGTATAAGCCAGCCAAGTAAATGTCCTTTATAAGACATGCCTTGGTCATGTTGTCTCTTCATAGCAATGGAAACTCAAACTAAGACAGTTATGAAGTAGCAAGAAAATAACTTTGTGGTTGGGGTGGGGGTCACCATAACATGAGTAACTGTATTAAAGGGTTCATAGCATTAGGAAGGTTGAGAACCACTGACCTAGAATGCTTTAGTTAAGCAGGAAGGAAATTGGTGGAGGGTTAGGGATACAGAGGGTGGTGGAACTGTTGGAGAAAGGACATCTAATTCATGGGTCAATCTCCTCCCATGGTAGAAACTCACTTCCTCTCTCATATACATGTTGGAAGATTTTCTTTGTGTCCTGTGACCCTATGCAACTTTGGATCCTGGGGTAGAGGGAGAAGAGGGGTCTGAATTATGTGTCATATCACACAAAGGATGGGAACCTAGAGATGTGGCAAATCCTATAATAGCAGATGCTAAGGCTCAGAGATCATTCATCATGGGTCCAGCCCCATTGGAAGACATGGCATGGGCCTTGGCTTACAGATTGTATCATTTGTGGTCCCCTGCAACATCCCTCCTGCTTACCTCTTGACAGCAGCACCATGTTAGAACCATAGCACAACTCAGCAGCCTTCTTATTTCTAGTTTCCTGCCTGGTGGTTTGCTGGTGGCAGGTTCATTTATCACATGTCTGACTCTAAGCTCCCCTAGTCTTCTTGTGCCTTTCTGTGTCTTGCAGGCTGGATACTGGAGGTGCAGAGAAATGAATACAGAGAGACCTGGGTCCACTCAAGGGGAGCATCACTGGAGTTTTTAATCTGAGCAATATAGCTCTGCAGTGAAGTCCCTTTCTTTGGCTAACCCTACTATGCAAGGAGATTCAGTTATTCCAAGCTCCACACTGACCTCTGTCTCCCTCACTAAGATACAAGGTTCACATAATCCATTTACCAGAAACTGCCAAGGACTGCACTGGCCAGTGGAATTACCTCACACATCCACAAGTTGAAGCATGTCTGATGTTTGTTTAAGCCAGCTGGTCTCAGCACTCTGGCCCAGCCATGATTCTCACGTGCTGCCTTGTGCAGCTCAAGACTTCTGGTGTCTGAACCCAACTCCTCACTTACATGTTATGACTTTGAGTTCATCACTTCTCCATTCTGAGCCTCAGTTCCCCATCTACCAACTGGGGATGATGGTCCTACTACCCTACAGTATTGCAGTGAGAGGAAGCTTTTGCCTGGGCTCCACTCTGCACATTCTTCCTTCTCTGGCAGTTTCTGCTCGGTTTGTATCTATTCCCTTAAGTCAGTACGAACCAAGGCACGAAGCTAGGACTGAGAAAAGGGTAAGAAAAGGATTGGACTGTGAGACAGCCGACCTGGGTCCCTGGAATTTCCCACTGTGCCTGTGGGAAGGCACAGCAGGGTATCAAGCAGCAGACCTGTTACATCAGTGCTTTTCAAAGATCATTTCAGCTATAGAGCACAGCATGATCTGTCTAGAGGCAGAGACATGGAAAGAAGGGCTAGCTGGTGAGGAACTCGAGATGTCCTTGGAAAGGGGAAATGGTGTGTGAAAATCTAGGAGACATGCCAACAGGGAGGGTGGCAAGAGCAGCCAAGGAACTGAGTGAAGTCGGTGGTCTCAGTATCAGGAGGTAAGGCTTTGGGTACAGGAAGAGGAGTAAGCATCATAGAAGAGTACTGATTTTTCTTTCTACCATGAAAATAGCTTAGGAAGGAATCTGTGGAATGAGGAATAACGAAGGGTTAATGAGTGGTTGTAGTTGATAAAAGTTGATAAACCAATGACAGTGGCTACCATAGAGGCCACATTCTACAGATACTTATGAAGTAGGTGCTATAGCAGTTGAATAGAAATGAGTAACATGTCAAGGACAAGAGGACATGTCCTAGGATAACCTTGGGCACTGGAAACAGGGGATACCCTTCCCTAACATGAAAATATGTAGAAGAAACTTAGTACCAAGTTAGACCAAGTCAACTGATTTTTCCAAAGACTTATTAGTGTGTAGGGGGACAGTTGGGGATGGGATATTCTCATGATGTAATATGAGTGTGAAGATCAAAGAAAATTTTTTAGGAATTAGTTCTCTCCTTCTACAGAGAATCCACCTCAGGTTATCAGGCTTGTGTGGCAAGCACTTGGCCTGCTGAACCATCCTGTCAGTCTGAAGTTGATTAATTTTATTTTACATCCCAGAGAGTAAATATTTCAGGACTTGGGGGTCATGTGCTCTTTAATATTCAGCTCTACCATTTAGCACAGAAGCATCCAAAAATAATGTGACTGAGTGAGACTGACTTTTTTTCCAATAAACTTTATTTACGAGGGCAAGAGAGGTTTTGCAGTGGTCAGGAACACTGGCTGCTCTTCAATTCACATGGCAGTAACACTGTCATATCTCCAGTTCCAGGGAATCTAATGCCCTCTTTTTTGGTCTTTGTAGGCACTAAATGCAGGCAATGCACAAATATATATGCAAGCCAAACACCCATATACATAAAATCAAAATAAAGGTTAAAAAAAACTTTATTTACAAAGATAGAAGGCAGGCTGGCCCTAGATGGCAGCTTGCCAATCCTTGTTTTAGGATATGCTATTTTAATGTGCACATTGTATTACAGTGTTGATTCAGGGCAGATCTGAGTTTAGGAAGGATATTCAGGTCAAAAAGCAAGTCTAGGAAGTGCAGTTGGCCATCTAAGATGTTTGAGAAGTGGAAAAGAGAGAAGACCAAACTGGCGAGGGTCCCCAAGCATCAGGAAGGTTGAGCAGAGACTAGGAAGTCTATAACCCTGGCATTAAAGAGGAAAGAACAGGACAGCTACAACTCTGAAACAGCCTGTGGTCAAGCTGGTCTAGGAACTCAGTTCAACTGACCACAGGTACATGACAAGAGGCCATGTAATAAGAAGCCAGAAAGATGGCTCAGCAGTTAAGAGTATTATTTTGTAGAGGATCCTAGTTTAGTTCCCAGCTCCAGGGAGGTAACAAACACCCTGTTCTGGCCTCCTTAGCTACCTGTACACATGCAACACACACACACATACACACACATATAAACACATACCTGTAAATAAAAATGAAAAGTTCAAAATTAAATAAGTAAAATAAAGAGGGCTGGAGAGAGGTACTCCTAGGAATTAGGAAGCACACCTAGAGCTTGACATAAAGCATGTGTCTGTATCACAGGCACCAGAGACCAGGAGGCTGACTGAGGATGCACCAGCCAGATGTAACCTAATGATTGTATTCCTGATGAGAGGCAGTAGCTTTGAGAAAGTGTCAAAGAACAGATTAATAGATTCAAGAAGTTTGCTGTGGCTCAGTAGTAGAGCACTGAGGGACTGTGAAAAGGATAGCTTGGTTTCTGGTAGAGCACTGGCTAGAAATGGTTAGAGACCCTTCGAGGGACAGCATATATTTCACCATGCTCCCAGACTCCAGGCTCCTGACACATGATCAAAGATCTCCATTGATCTGTGCCTTTCAGTCATGTAGGACAATACCCCTACCAGCCACCCCCAACAGGTAGAGGGTGTGACTACAGGCCTCAGCCTCAAGAGATTTCCATACTAATGAGATACCTGAAGGTCAGGGGCATAGCCAATTAAGCATTCCTTCCCAGACCCTCCTCTCTCCTCCCTCCCTATTTAACTCAGGTCTGTCCTGAGTTTCTGGGGGCAGGGGGTACAGCCAGATTCATCCACCTTCTGCCATGACAATAAACCCTTTGAAACCATGGACTTCCTCGTGTCTTTGGGGCCTGCCATGGGGAACCGTGGAGAAGGCCTTTGACTACTGAGCTGCTGTTTAATCTCCCACCAGAAGACTTCTCTATGTTCCCACCACGGAGGCCACAATTCAAGCAAGCTACTGCCAGCCAAACGAAGTCCCAGTAACAAAGAGTCTCTACCCACGGGGCGCTGTTGGGGCTTCCTCATTCCTCTTGGCTGTGGGCCGGTCCAGCCTGTACACCCCCAGTCTCTGCTCTTCTGAGGCTCTCAGTGGCATCTGGGGCCCAAAGATGGAGACCACCGGCCTCTGAGTCAGCTGTTGGCCCAGAAACCCTCTCTCAGAAGCCCTGCCCCTGTGGGACCTCAGACTGAGGTCTCCCCACACCTGGGTGGAGCCCCACAGCATCTGCCGCGTCTGCGTGGAGTGAACTCAGTCAAATTCCTTCGCTTCTGCTCCCCGGAGCCACAGGACCCACAACTCTGCCCAACAAGACCCACGCTAGCGCCCACGCACGAGCTAACTGCCCCACAGAGCACTAATATGTACAAGCCCCAGCCCCAGAAGGAAAACAAGTACATTCAGGAGGCAACTGGAGATTAGGAAGATGGACATGAGAAGTCTATGGACACCTCTAAAGAAGTAAGGCTAGGGAGATGCTGAGAAAGATGGCAATGAGAGCAGAGAGGCATTTGTTTAAATGGGAGTGTGTTTAAATGCAATAAGAAGAAAAGGGATAGAGGAGCATGAGCAATGAAAGATGATTCCCCTACTAGCCGCCATAGGACTTGAGCCATAGAGTCCTGCCGTTTCCTCAACTGTACAGTGGGGATAGTAACCTCTGTGGCTCATGGGAGATGCTAACAAGTTGATGTGCATATGCCTTCCAGAAGGATCAATTCGGTGAAGATCAGGGTCCCATGATCTTCAAGATTCCCCATTTTGTTGTAACCCTAGTGATCTGAGATCATCATCTCTCAATTTTATCTGGTCCTGTCTGCTTAAAGCCCAAATAGATGTTTGTGTTACAACTTTTATAGTTTTGCATACGAAGGTACACTGTGTGTGGATGCACATGTGAAAAGGTGCCCACTGGATGGCAGAGGACAACTTTCAAGGGACAGTTCTCTGTCTTGAGGCAGGGTCTCTCTTGTCTACTGTTCTGTGTATTTCAGGCTAGCTGACTGGAGATCTTCTGGTTGAGTGTCTTGTTCCTGCCTCTCTCCTGTAGGAGTGCTGAGATTGCAAATGCCCTCTATTTCATCTGGCTTTTTAGATGGGTTGGTGGTTTGAATGAGATGTCCCCTATAAGTCTTGTGCCTTTGAATACTTGGCTCCTATTTGGTGGCCATTTTGGGGGAAAGGGTTGGAGATGTGGTTTTGCTGGAGGAAGTATGTCACTGGATGTGGACTTTGAGGTTCCAAAAGACCCCTACCATTGCTAGTGTGCTTTTTGTTCCCTCTTGTGGTTCAAGATATGAGCTCTCATCTGTTCCTGCTACAATGCCTCACTGCACCACCATAAACTTTAGAATCATAAGCCCAATTAAATGTCTTTTAAAAATCAGTTTCCTTGAGCATGGTGTTTTATCACAATACTATGAAAGTAACTAATATAGTGGGATATGGGTATGAAATTTAAATAATCAGCTTATGTGACATAGTAGTTTATCCACAGAACCATTCTGCTGACCCTAGATACTCATTTTCAAAACCAGTAAAGGAATAGCAGGAATATAATACAGGTCTGCTAGGAACTCAGTGGGAGTACTGGATGCTGGGAGATTAGTGGGGTAAGTACTGGAGGCAGGATATCTGTGAGGGACTGGTTCTTGGTCCCTTGGCTTGCTATGTTTTCCATGCGAAAGAGACAACAGAGTCCTCTGTGTGGTCTTACTGTTTTGAATTTGAGAGTATGAAGGAGTCTTAGAAGTTGGATAAGAAATCTGCCCTTGGGAGCTAAATAACACTCTACTCAATGATAATATGGTCAAGAAGAAAGAAAGAAGGAAATAAAGAAATAAGGAAAGGGAGGAAGGAAGGAAGGAAGGAAGGAAGAGGAAGGAAGGAAGGAAGTAAAGACTGTTTTACAATTTAATGAAAATGAAGGCAAAACATACCAAAACTTATGGGATACAATGAAAGGAGTGCTAAGAAGAAAACTCATAGCTCTGAGTGCCTCCAAAAAGAAACTGGAGAGAGCTTACACTAGCAGCTTGGCAGCACACCTGAAAGCTCTAGAACAAAAAGAAGCAAATACACCCAAGAGGAGTGGATGGCAGCAATTATCAAATTCAGGGCTGAAATCAACCAAGGACAAACAAAAAGAACTATACAAAGAATCAACAAAACCAGAAGCTGGTTCTTAAGAGAAAATCAACAAGATAGATAAATCCCTAGCCAAACTAACTAACTAATGGGTTTAGATTCAGTATCCAAATTAACAAAATCAGAAATAAAAAGGGAAATATAAAGCAGAAACCAAGGAAATTAAAAAAAATCATCAGATCCTACTACAAAAGCCTATACACCACAAAATTAGAAAATCTGGATGAAATGGACAATCTTCTAGACAGATACCAGGTACCAAAGTTAAATCAGGATCAGATAAACCATCTAAACAGTCCCATAACCCCTAAAGAAATAGAAGCAGTCATTAAAAGTCTCCCAACCAGGCCAGGCATTGGTGGCACAGGCCTTTAATCTCAACATTTGGAAGGCAGAGGCAGGCTGATTTCTGAGTTTGAGGCCAGCCTGGTCTACAGAGTGAGTTCCAGGACACAGCCAGAGAAACCCGTCTCGAAAAACCAAAAAAAAAAAAAAAAGGTCTCCCAACCAAAAAAAAAAAAAAAAAAAAAAAAACCAAAACCCACAAAACAAAACTCCCAGGACCAGCTGGTTTCAGTGCAGAATTCTACAGACCTTCAAAGAAGACCTAATACCAATATTCTTCAAACTATTCCACAAAATAGAAACAGAAGAACTTAACAAAAAAGGAACTTCATACCATTTTCCCCTTATGAATATTGATGCAAAACTACTCAATAAAACTATTCTTGCAAACCAAACCAAAACACATCAAAATGATCATCACCACAATCATGTATGCTTCATCCCAGGAATGCAGAAATGGTTCAATATATGAAAATCAATCAACATAATCTACTACATAAACAAACTCAAAGAACAAAACCACATGATCATCTCATTAGACTCTGAGAAAGTATTGACAACATTCAACACTTTTCTCATGGTAAAAGCCTTTGAAAGATCAGAATTCAAGGCCTAACATACCTAAGCATAGTAAAATCAATATACAGCAAACCAGTGTCAAACATCAAACTAAATGAAGAGAAACTTGAAGCAATCCCACTAAAATCAGGGACTAGACAAGGCTGCACACTCTCTCCATACCTATTCAATATAGTACTCAAAGTCCTAGCCAGAACAATTAGACAACAAAAGGAGATCAAGGGGATACAAACTGGAAAGGAAGAAGTCAAAACATCACTATTTGCAGATGATAAGATAGTGACCCCAAACTTCCACTAGAGAACTCCTACATCTGAAAACAACTTCAGCAAAGTGGCTGGATATAAAATTAAGTCAAACAAATCCAATAGCCTTCTTCTACTCAAAGGATAAACAGACTGAGAAAGAAATTAGGGAAAGGACACCCTTCACAATAGTCACAAATAATATAAAATTATTGGTATGACTCTAACCGAGCAAGTGAAAGATCTGTATGACAAGATCTTCAAGTCTCTGAAGAAAGAAATAGATGAAGATCTCAGAAGATGGAAAGATCTTCCATGTTCATGGATTGGCAGGATTAATATAGTGAAAATGGCCATCTTACCGAAAGCAATCTTCAGATTCAATGCAATCCCCATCAAAATTCCAGCTCAATTCTTCATAGAGGTAGAAAGGGCAATTCGCAAATTCATTTGGAATAAGCAAAAACCCAGGATAGCAAACACTATTTCTAAACAATAAAAGAACTTCTAGAGGAATCACCATCCCTGACCTCAAGCTGTATTACAGAGCAATAGTGATAAAAAACTGTATGGTATTGGTACAGAGACAGGCATGTAGATCAATGGAATAGAATTGAAGACCCAGAAATGAACCCACACACCTATGGTCACTTGATCTTTGACAAAGGAGCTAAAACCATCCAGTGGAAAAAAGACAGCACTTTCAACAAATGGTGCTGGTTCAACTGGTAGTCAGCATGTAGAAGAATGCAAATCGATCCATTCTTATCTCCTTGTACAAACCTCAAGTCCAAGTGGATCAAGGACCTCCACATAAAACCAGATACACTGTCACTAAAAGAAGAGAAAGTGGTAAAGAGCCTTGAACACACGGGCACAGGGGAAAACTACCTGAATAGAAGAACACCAATAATGGCTTATACTCTAAGATCAAGAATTGACAAATAAGCCAGGCAGTGGTGGCGCACGCCTTTAATCCCAGCACTTGGGAGGCAGATGCAGGTGGATTTCTGAGTTTGGGCCAGCCTGGTCTATAGAGTCAATTCCAGGACAGCCAGGGCTACACAGAGAAACCCTGTCTTGAAAAACAAAAACAAAAACAAAAAAAAACAACAAAAAAAAGTTGAGAAATGGGACTTCATAAGATTGAAAAGCTTCCTTAAAGCAAAGAACACTGTCAATAGGACAAAATGGCAACCAACAGATTGGGAAAAGATCTTTACCAATCCTATATCAGATAGAGGGCTAATATACAATATATACAAAGAACTCAAAAAGTTAGACTCTAGATAACCAAATAACCCTAGTAAAAAATGGAATACAAAGCTAAACAAAGAATTCTCAACTGAGGAATCTCGAATGGCCAAGAAGCACATAAAGAAATCTTCAACATCCTTAGTCATCAGGGAAACACTGAGATCCACCTCATATCAGTCAGAATGACTAAGATCAAAAACTCAAGTGACAGCAGATGCTGGTGAGGATGTGGAGAAAGAGGAACACTCCTCCATTGTTGGTGGAATTGCAAGCTGACACCTCCACTCTGGAAATCAGTCTGGCGGTTACTCAGAAAATTGGACATAGTACTACCTGATGGCCCAG
This sequence comes from Mastomys natalensis, assembly GCA_021653895.1. NCBI lineage: Eukaryota > Metazoa > Chordata > Mammalia > Rodentia > Muridae > Mastomys > Mastomys natalensis. Next base: position 100,346 of record JAJTUV010001195.1, on the reverse strand, counting down.
GTATACCATTCCTAGGTGTAAACCCAAAATATGCTCCAACATATAGCAAGGACACATGCTCCACTATGTTCATAGCAGCCTTATTTATAATAGCCAGAAGCTGGAAAGAACCCAGATGTCCTTCGACAGAGGAATGGATACAGAAAATGTGGTACATTTACACAATGGAGTACTACTCAGCTATTTAAAACAATGACTTCATGAAATTCTTAGGCAAATGGATGGAACTAGAAAATATCGTCCTGAGTGAGGTATTCCAATCACAAAAGAACACTCACTGATAAGTGGAATTAACCCGAAAGTTTGGAATACCCAAGATACAATTCACGGACCATATGAACTTAAGAAGAAGAAAGATCAATGTGTGGATGCTTTGGTCCTTCTTAGAAGGAGGAACAAAATATTCACAGGAGGTAGAGAGTGGGTAGGACTTGGGAGGATGAGAGGAGGGGGAGAAGGAAAAACCAGGGGCAAGATCAGGTACGGGAGGAGATGGAGATGATTCACAGAGGGTAAGGGATTTGAACAGAGGTGTGTAACAATGGGGGATGGGAGACTGAGGGTAGCCACCAGCAAGTCCCAGATGCCAGGAAAGCAAAAGGCTCCCAGGACCCAACGGGATGACATTAGCTGAAATGCCCAACAAAGGGGAGGAGAACCCATAGGAAGAACAATATCAACCAACCATATCCCCCCAGAGCTCCACAGGGACTAAAGCACCAACCAAAGAGTACATATGGAGGGACCCATGGCCCCAGCTGCATATGTAGCAGAGGATGACCTTGTAGGGCACCAATGGGAGGAGAGGCCCTTGGTCCTGTGAAGGCTTGATGCCCCAGTGTGGGGAATTCCAGGGCAGGGAGGCAGGAAGTGGATGGGTGGGTGGGTGGGTGGGTGGGGAGGGAGTACCCTCGTAGAAGCAGGGGAGGTGGAAGGGATAGAGGGTTTCGGGGGGCAAAAAGGAAAGTGGATAACATTTGAAATGTAAATTAATAAAATATCCAATAAAAAAAGAAATCTATGCCGTGCGGTGGTGGCGCACTGCCTTTAATCCAGACTTGGGAGGCAGAAGGCAGGCGGATTGTCTGAGTTCGAGGCCAGCTGGTCTAATCACGAGCGAGTTCCAGGACAGCCGGACTACACAGAGAAACCCTGTCTTGAAAAAACCAAAAAAAAAAAAAAAAAAAAAAAAGAAATCTGCCCAATTTCATGTCTATCTGTGATGGTTCATCATATTAGCTTGATTGGATTAAGAGGTACCTTGGGGATCAATAAGGCATACCTCTAAGTGTGTCTATGAAGGTGTTCTCAGAGGAAGAAGACCTAGCTGGAATGTGGTAGAACTCCATCTTACAGTTGTAGGATCCCAAATGGACTAGATGTGGGAAGTGAGGTGAGACAAGCATTGCTACCAACTGTGAAGTGTGGTGCTCTCCCAACATGCAGACACCACCATCCTGTCCTGCTCAAGTGTATATAGCTAACAACCATGAACAGATCTCTCTAAAACCGAAAACCCAAAGTATTCCTCCTTTAAGCTGTTTGTATCAGGTATCTTGTCACAGAACAAAGTCTAAGTGAAGCAGCCTAGACTTTAGAATGTAGTCTTAACTGAAGTAGGATCTTTGCATAAGATCTTAAGGTCAGACTGAGTTAGGGGGCCTTAAACTCCATCACTGGTGTCTCATATGATGAGAGGGGACGCACTGAGGAGAGTCCCTGTAGACAGAGGTAGGGATGGGCACATTGAAGCCAACCAAAGTCCAAGATTTCTAGGAACTAAATGAAGCAAAGAGGGCCTCTACACATACATAGCCTTGGCGGGGAAAGCCATAGAGACTCCTTTGGGCTGGAGTTCTGTGGTGCTAAGCCACCAGTTTGTGCTCACTTACTGTGGTTGTTCTAGGACACCCATGTAGCCTGGCATAACACATGGTCTAGGGTACTAAAGGAGGGCACAGTGGTTAGTATTTTGACAAATGCCTTAATGAGGATGTGGTCCAAAGTAGAAACTCACCTGAGACAGCATGCAGGGCCTAATGCACAATGTCCACCTACCAAGATGCCAAGTCCCACAGCTGGAACTGAAGTCACCTCCATTGTGATGACACTGCAGATCCACTCCAGATTTACTTTTTGTTTTTTGAGATAGAGGTCTTATTTAGCTTTAAATCAACATGTAGCCAAGGATGACCTTGAACTTCTGAACCTCCCATCTCCACTTCCCTTTCTCCCAGTTCTATGAGTCAAGACTTGCACTACTACATTCAGTTTAGCACACAACTTGAGATGGAACCCAGGGCTTTGTGCATACAAGACAAGCACTCTACCCACTGAGCTATATCCCAAGTCAGGTTTACAAATATTTTGAAAATGATTCTCATTAATGGTCCAATGATGTTACTTTTAGTTTATCCTTAAAAAAAAAAAAAAAAAGCAAAAGACAAATTCAGGTGAAGGTTTAGCTCCTCAGGATGTTGATCATGACCTCATTGTAATGTGGGAAAATGTAGGGATGGTCTAAATGTCTAGTATGGTAAAATAGACGACAGTATGTCCACAAGATGGAGTACTAAGCAGCCATTATAAATATGAAGCATGTTTAATGTTAACAAAGAGCTTTGAATGATGGAGGAGGAGCCTACTTGGTATAATAATAACTGAAAAGAAAGATGGGTATAAAATGTTTCAATATGGTGCAAATCATGACAAAAGAAATGTATGAGAAGACTTGAAGACAAAGTCAAAATGTCAGAGGTCACAAGGAAAGTTGTGAATAGTTAAATTTTTTACATACTTTATGTACTTTTAAAATGATTTTCTAAGTACATGTTATATCTATAATCAAAAGGTAAGAACTTATAAAATGCTGTGTGTATTTTTTCATTTTTATTTTCTCTGATGGATAGTTTGCACATCAGCAAATCTTGACTGGTGCTAAGTACTTAGGCCAGTCATAACACACACACACAGAGTTCACACAGGCTGTGCCAGGCTGGCCATGGAAAATGTACATCAAGTTACACAAGAGGAATTGTGGGCTGGTTCAAACACACCAGACAATGGGACATAGCTGAGTCAGGTTTCCTCTCTTGCCTGTCAATGTGTGTTGAGCCAGCAGTGTGACCTCCCACTTTTACTCCCTTGCAGCAGCCCTGGGTGAAGAGGATGTGGGTAGGCATCTTTTCTGGGTCCCCTTCTCATTCACTCTGGTCTTGACATTGGTACCTGCAGCTCTTGGCTACTTGGTGCAAGCACTGGGTCTGCTCTTGGCCACAGCTTCCCATCTGCTCCACTGTGGGCTGGACATGGCAAATCAAGGAAGAGCCTGGAACCTGGCAGATACACACCAGGATGGGACGAAGCAGGAGGTGTAAACCCAACATCTCACACAAACTCAGCCTTCATAGACAGGCCAGTATCTCTAGGGAAGTGATTACAATGGAGCCTAAGAGATAGTGGGCTGTGTGTAACCCTCCAAGCAAGAATCCCTGGGAGAGGGCAAACAGGGAACAGGACTTGTATCTGACAGCAAAGCTGGAAGGATAGATGGGGAATGGGTCCAACACGGTGCTAGATTATTGAAATTCACAGCTATACACTCCCGGGGGTTTATGCCCCTTTCCCAGTTCATTTGCACAGTAGGTTGAATACACCTAGAGAAAAGTGAAAGGTATATTGTTTTAAGGGAGGGGCTTTCTTGGTGGTTAGATAAATGATAAGACAGACTCCTGGGTTGGGCATGCTCTGGGTAGGGCCATGCAATGGTGAGGGGCTCTCTATTGCTACACTCTGTACAGGCTGGGCCCACCTGCCATTCCCATAGCCCCTAATAGCAGTCATGGGCTTGCCTTCAACCCCTTCTGCCTTGGAAAGCTTTTGGACCCCTGTGAAATGGGGGCTATGAGGACAAGAAGGTGGGAGGGAGGGTCCCCACGGCTCTGGACACGCACATAGGGGCTACATGATGTTGCACTGGGTGGCCCCACAGCAATCCTTGATGAGTGCCAGCCCTGTCTTGGCCACTGTTGGTTTGCTAGGTGGGGGCTCTGCCTTCTTCTCTGCCCGGGAGCCTGCAGCAATGGAAAAGCAGAGGGAGAAAGAGAGAAAGGTAAGGAGAAGAAAGCCTTGGCTACTGGCAGTCCCAACCCAACCCAAGCCACGACTAAGTCCTGTCATGGCAATGTGGAGAACTGCTATGCATTTCCTGCTCATCATTCCTGGCCCCTCTTGTTATTCCTTCTTTAGGTTCCCAGTAGTGTGAGCCTACTCCTAGTCAGTTCCTCTCGTCACGTTAGCTTACAGGTCAAACACAGGATAGTGGAAAGGTTTGTTCAAGGCAATTCAACATGAGGGTCCATACCTTTCAATTTAGGAAAACGCTCATGTTATCTTTTCAGAACACTGTACTGCTCATCCTCCATGTTGTCCTCTTCAAAATACCTATCAGACGTAAGTTACAGCTTGCCATTCAGTCCCCTCTGTTTGTAGAAGCTGCTGTATTTCCCACTGTTGCTGTTTGTTTAGACTGCCGAGTAATCTGCTCAAGGCTGCCTTCCATTTTAAAAAGCATATTTTCAAATGTGTTTCCTTATTCCCTCCATTTAATTTTTCCATTGACAGTTTTATTAATGAGATTAATGTTTCTGAAAGTCTGTTTATTCTTTTCCATGTATCATTCTATTTCATCTTGGGGTTTTGTTTCTTGTTTCTTTAACAATTTCAACATGCTTGGTTCACTGTCTCCTCTTCATAAATCTTTTAAAAAGAAAACATTATATATTTCTTCTTTTGTTTTTTGACACAGGGTTTCTCTATGTAGCCCTGACTCTCCTGGAACTCACTCTGTAGACCAGGATGGCCTTGAACTCACAGAGGTCTGCCTGCCTCTGCCTCCCAAGTGCCAGGATTAAAGACATGTGACACAATGGTCTTTCTTTAGGAATATCTACTTTTAATCTGGTCCACACCTTCTGTGGCATCTATATAAAGGACATGGAAGAAGGAAGCTTGTTCTCCTCCCTCTTAGCCTGCTTGCTTGCTCTCAATAGCAAGCCCACTCTTTCACTAGCATTAGCATCTACTTCTGGATTCCAGCATATGCTGATGACCAGATGAGACATCCAGCCTCATGGACTGTAACAAGTACTAGATTCTTGGAACTTCCATTGGTATATATATATATATTAATTAGTATAATATATATATATATTTATAGAGGTGAAGATAGAAGCTGAGAAGAACAGAGAGAAGAGAGAACAGAAGAGAGACAGAGAGAGACAGAGAGACAGAGAGAGACAGAGACAAGAGAAGAGAGAGACAGAGAGATAGACAGAGACAGAGAGAGACAGAGACAGAGAGAGACAGAGACAGAGAGAGACAGAGACAGAAAGAGAGGGGAGAGAGACAGAGAGAGACAGAGAGACACACACACTCAGAAAGGCATTTACTCTATAAGTTCTATTCCTCTAGAGAACTCCAATACACAAGAAAAAGCTCTGGCATTACCTTGGTTAATTACAAGCCCTGGTTTTAGGGTTCTGGCCAATGGAGAGTACCTGTTTGTTAGAGTATTATGATTCATATGAGTTTCAAATTGATTGAATTGAGACTTGCCTAATTAGTAAAGCACAATCCTGAATGTGTATATGGTGCTAATCCAGAGACGGTTAGAATGTGAGGCTCTGGCCTAATCAAGGAGTCATGCCTTGAAGGATTCTTAATATGATGGCATCACTAGAGGTGGAAGAAGGTAGAAGATTTCAGTTGGGGAATTGGGTTACTGGGGCATGCCTTTGGGGGTTACATTTGTTCAGGTCCCTTTCTATGATCTTTTCTTCTCTGACTCCTAGACATCATGTCAACTGTTCTTTTCTATCATGCTTCCTCCATCATGGTGGACTGACACCTGTGAAACCAGGAGTTCAAATAAACCTTTCCTCCTTCAAGTTGTTCTTGCAGATCCAGTACACGGGGAAAATGGAGCTAGTGTACAAGTACATGAACTGTGGGAAGAAAGAAAGGCAAGTCTAACAGTGCTGTGCTACTGGGGCCTGAGATTTTGTTCTTTCTCAATTTTCTGTTTAGTCTAAATTTAACTAGATGCATACTTTTTCTTTTTGAGACAGGTTCTCATTATGTAACCCTGGCTAGCCTGGAACTTTCTATGTAGACCAGGCTGGCCTTGAACTCACAAGGACCCACTTGTCTATGTCTCCCAAGTACTGGGATTAAAGGTGCACTACCAATGTTCAAGCATATCCATTCTTACAACAGAAAGAGACCTTACTGATGTAGCAATTAGAAATATCTGCCAATCATTGCATCAAAAAGAGAAGATAAGCACACAGAATTCCTGATCACTGTAACACTGGGTGGACATGAGGTATTCCCAAACTTGTCTCAGACAAACCCTTTTTGCTCTGGGTGTCTCATAATTAATAATTATTTTCAGAATTGTGTTTCTGGCTCTTTCAGATTCCAGTCTTAATAACATATGGAGCTCCTGAAGGCCATAGTAGCCATCAGTTCCTTTTATGAAAAATACCAAACTGGGACTATGCAAGGACAGATTCTGGCAGCACTAGTTACTTATACTTGGGAAAATGGCAGCACAAAGCTCCTGGGACCAAAATTACTAAGAGTTTCAAGACTATTGTAGCAAAACATTGAATGGAGTATGGAGCATGTCAGGGCATGGCCTGGGAAACTGCATGAGCTAGGCCCATGAGCCTCACCCTGCCTGCTGCTTTCCCACGCTCAAGATGTAGCTAGAGAGCATGTCTTATGCTCCCTTGTCCTTCACTTCTTTGAAATCTTCTGTCTTTTGTAGGGAAAGAGGGAAAGCCATGCAGGCACTCACTGGCTGGAGACTTGGTTACTTTGTCTAGAGGTTTTAACTTGATCCTCAGGAAATCAGCCATTTCCTTGTCTTCTTCCTGTTCCCTGGGAAGGTGGACATGTAGAAGAAAAGAGGGAAATAAAGTCAACAAGAAAAATGCCAGTGACATCCAGTAAGAGGCTAAGTGTGAGGAGACATGTGTTGAGCTTTGTGAGTGGCATGAATATGTTATTATGTCTGTCTGTCTGTCTGTCTGTCTGTCTTCTCTCTTCTCTCTCTCTCTCTCTCTTCTCTTTTCTCTCTCTTTCTCTCTCTCTCTCTTTCACACACACACACACACACACACACACACACACACACACACAATGGCATATGATTCTGTGTTAGGTGAACCCTATATCTAATGAAGTCACACATCACTGTATAAATGTTGACCCAGAGATAGAGTGACATCTCAAGGACCCAGGCACCTTGCTGAGGTTCAGTGAACTGGGAAGCATCCTTGTGCCTTCAAACTAGTCCAGACACTCTGACTCTCACAAGGTTCAGCGTCCATCTCAGAGAGAAAGTCATCTCTGTCTTCAAGGTTGCCAGGAATAAGATAGGTTTTATGCAGCCCAGCTAACTCTGGCAAAGTCCTCACAGAACACAGATGATGAAAAGGAAGTTGCCCCCTTCATCAAAGACTCTAAAGGCTTTGTCCTGGGATGAAAATATCCAAGACACAGCTGCACCCAGGCCCGGCATCCTCGGGGGACTCTAGTCAGTTGTACAGCTCCAGAGCCAGGGGCTCCCAGCCCAAGATTGGCAGGTACAATAGACAGAAAACTGCAAGAAGGAAGGAAAGGGGAGGAAAGCAAAATCCTGGGAGCTCCGGAGAGGGTGTCATGGGGACAGGATTCTATGCATATTGACAAGTTTAAGAGTTGCTTTGATGAATCCAGACAATAGAGGGAGCTTTGTCCTCTATCACATGATGGAATTCCTTCTTGCTCACCTGCCTAAATGGCAATCATCTATGATATACAGGACTTTGCAAGATTTTGGAGGATGAAATGTTTTTTCTCTTGAATATGAAATGGGTTCCGAGGTCAGAAGGGTTTGGTGTATGCAGAGCAATGGTAGAGGCTATGCCTTTTAAGCAAGGCCGTAAGTCCCAGGAGCAGACAGTGGGTTTGTGGGGTGGTGGAAGGAGTAGAGGCTTGGGATCTGATGGCCTAGAGCCCACCTTAACCGTTCCACCTCAGCATCATCCACCAGGAAGTCTCTCTTCTGCACCAGTCTGTGGATCTTCTGGATTAACTCATCCTCTCTCTGCTTCTGCAGCTTGGTTTTTTCTTTTTCTGGGAGGAAGAAAACAGTGAGGCAGCTATGCTGGTGCATGTCTGCAATTCCAGCACTCAGGATGTTGAGGCAGGAGAGTGTGAGTTTGGAGCTAGCCTGGGACAATACATGAGACTCTGTCTCAAGACAGAACAAAACAGGCAGTGAGCATAAGTAGTGTAAACCCTGAGTCTGGGGACAGGATTGGACACATGGCTTCACTGCCTCATCCTCTGGGTAAACTTGAGCAGGCAACATGACCTCTTCTGTGTTTATGTGCGTAAATGGGCACACATATGTGTCTGTGTGCTCATTCATGTCTGTGGATGCAGGTGGAGGCTAGTGGCCAGCACTGGGTGTTGTCCTAGATAGTTTCATATTAACTTGATAAAAATGAAAGTCATTTGAGAGGAAAAAAATCTCAATTTAGAATATGCCTTCAGAAGATCTGGCTGTTGGCAAGCCTGGAGGGCATCTTCTTAATTAGTGATTGATGGAGGAAGGCCTAGTCCATTGTGAGTGGTGCCATCCCTGGGCTGGTGGTCCTGGGTTCTATAAGAAAGTAAGCTGAGCAAGCCAGGAGGAGCAAGCCTGTAAGCAGCACTCCTCTGTGGCCTCTGCATCACCTCCCTATTCCAGGTTCCTGCCCCACTTGAGTTCCTGTCCTGACTTCCTTCGATGATGAACAATGATTGGAAGTGTGAGCCACTTTCCTCCTCAAGATTCTTTGCTCATGGTGTTTCATCATAGCAACAGTAATGCTAACTAGGTCAGGATTTGTTCTTCAGGTTCTAGCTACTAGTTTTGTTCGTTTGCTTTTGTTGTTGTTATTTGGAGTATGTGTTATTGTTGTTGATTTTAGAGACAGGCTCTCTCTACAAGGCCCTGGCTGTCCTGGAGCTTACTATATAGACCAAAATGGCCTTGAACTCACAAATATCCACCTGCCTCTGCCTCCTAAGTGCTGGGATTAAGGGCATATACCACTATTCTTAGCATTTCCTCTAGGCTGTGCCCAAAAGTTACCTAGCAACAGCCAGGTATAATCCATATAAAAATTACTCTCTTCTCTCTCTCTCTCTTCTCTCTCTCTCTCTCCTCTCTCTCTCTCTCTCTCTCTCTGTGTGTGTGTGTGTGTGTGTGTGTCTTCCTTTTTCCACTCCTACCCCCAGTCTTCAACAAGATTTATCTGTCATTAGCAGATAAATCCATAAACCCTCAACATAGAACAGCTCCCCACTACCTCTTTACAGCCTGAGACCCTGGCCACCTCCAACCTTAGGACCCCTGCTGAGTCAGCACTGCTTTCTGAGTTATCTCCAAGGCCAAGCTCCAAGGGCTGCAACAGAGACATCTGAGAGAGTGAGTAGCAAGTATTCAGTAAGTACAATATCCCTCCAACTTCTGTGCCAACAAGAGCTGGGGTCATGATGCTTTGGGAGCCTTGAGGCTAAGCTGGAATCTAGGTTGGCCTGTGGGCATGTATTCAGTTCTGTTGGTATCTTTCTTTGCTAATGTGACTGCACTGTACTCCTTCTTGTATGTATCTTACAAGTATAGAAACAGAGGTTTAGAAAAGTTCAGGGAATGGCTCAGTTGGTAAGCTGCTTGTCTTTTGAGCCTGAGGGCCTGAGTTCAATCCGTAGGATTCACAGAAAAAAAAAAAAAAAAAACAGGCATAGTTGAGTCCACTTAAATCGTAGTGCTGGTAAAGTGGAGACAAGCATATCCTTGGGTTTCAATGGCCATCCAGTCTGGTCTAATTAGTGGGCAATTGAGAGACCCTGTCTCCAGGGAGGTGCACAATGTTCCTAGAGATGTGACCCATTAGACGGGCGCACTCTCACACCATATTTACATATGTTTTACGTAGGGTTTCTATTGCTGTGACAAAACACCATGAACAAAAAGCAGGCTGGGAAGGAAAGGGTTTATTCAGCTTAGATGTTCACATTGCTATTTATTACCAAAGGGAGTCAGGACAGGAACTCAAATGGGGTACGATCCTGGAGGCAGAAGCTGATGCAGAGGCCATGGAAAGATGCTGCTTATTGGCTCATTCCTCATAGCTTGCTCAGTCTGCTTTCTTATAGAACCCAGGACCAACTGCCCAGGGATGGCCCCACTCTCAATGGGACCCTCCCCCACTGATCACTAATTGAGGAAATGCCTTACAGCTGGATCTCATGGAAGCATTTCCTCAACTGAAGCTCCTTCCTCTCTGTTGACTCTAGCTTGTGTAAGGTTGACACAAAACCAGCCAGTATAACATATGGCCCTGCATATCCTCTTGTATATGTTAAATCACTTCGAGGTCGCCTGTAACATGGAACACAACACAAACATTAAGTAAACAGTTATCATGTGTATCTTCCTGGGATCTTGAAAAGAAAAGGTCAACATAACTTTCAGTGGGGATATTATTTTTCCAGGAGGCTGAATCTATGGCTGTATACAAAGAAACATGGAGCTTCCTAGAAGGGAAGGCAAGGTAGAGCTTTCTCATGAACAGAAATGTCACCACTGTGTGTGTGTCAAGCATAGATGATCTGCAGCTCTTGGGCATTGACTATCACCCATTGGATGAGGGTACATGGCTTCTGTGGGTGGAGCCCAGGTGTGTCTCCCTAGACCACAGATTACACTACAGAACCCTCTCTGCCTTATTCTCCAAGGGAGCATCAGCACCCATGGACTCTCACAAGGAGTCTGGGGACAGCTCCTTTTCCATCCACAGCACTCTGATATTCCCAAGAGGCCTTCTCAGTCTCCCCGTCAAGACCTTAGCTAGAGCCACCTGATGACTTCCAAGTGTGCTAGGCTTCTGACAAATAGCTGTCTCAGGTTGCTCACCTACATTTTCCAGTTCTCCTTTAGTTGAGCACTCCCTGGGCTCTCCTGGATTCTCAGCCACAGCACTTCCAGCCAAGGGAGGAGCCACCTCCTCAGACTTACTCTGTGGAACCTTACTAACCAGCACTTGCCCCGAATGTCCAAGCTGTGGCCAATGCTCTTCATACCCTTCTTACCAACATTTCCCACCTATCTCCTGGCACCATGTGCCTGCTCATTGTTGCAACCCTCAGCTTGCCAACATTACTGCACCTACTCAGGGTCAGATTCCAAAGAAACTCAGGACAAAGGGCTAACTGAGATGCCTATTAACATATCAAGCAGATGCTGCCTGCCAGGGACAGAGTACTGGCTCCTCAACCCCTACCCTAACCTCTCCAGCCTAGGGGATGGATTCTGCTTCTTATCCCCCCAGCTTCTCTTTTTCCTAGATAACTCAGCCAGTTTGGCCATGCATGCTCTCTTGGTTCTCTTGGTTTTAATGAGCTCTCTTAGTTCTGTTGGACCCCTTTCTCCTCTCTCTTTGGTTCCTCTCTCATGCTTCCCTCAACTTGGCCCTGTCTATTTTGCTGGTCATGTTCAGTTTGGACTCTTCCAGAAACATCTGGCTATTCTCTCCTTCATATCTACAATAAAAGCCTTCTCCTCCTTCTCCTCAATCATACATAAGAGTGGTCATGTCCTCATTTTATTCACTCAGCAATAAGAAATCCACCTCATCTATTGTAACATAGACCCTGGCTCTTAATGCCCCTATGTGCTTGCTTCTCCCTTCATTCCCTCAACTATGACCATGATCTATCCTCACTAGACCAGGCTTCTTTCCTGGTCTCACTGGCTCATAGCTCTTGTCTCATCTGTGACCTTTATTGTCCAGAACAGACAGGATTTCTGTGGTAGTCTACTTGCCCTTTTGTCCCAGCTATGTGACTCTGGGTTCCTCAACCACTCTGATCATCCGGTGGTTCAATATAGATTGTCATAGAGTTGTTGTAAGTTGGTTGGTTGGTTTGAAACAGGCAGTCCTCATACTCATAATCCTTCTGCATCAGATTTTTCCAAGTCCTAACATTATTAGTATTTACTTATGACCATGAATATCCTCTTGTATATATCAAATCACTTCCAGGTTGCCTGTAACCTGGACATGCACAAACATTCAGTAGACAGTTATATGTACCAGCCATGCCTTCCAGTGCCAAGTTTTAGGAGAAATAAATCAAGTAAGACACTTAACAAGGCTAAATTCTTAAAAAAAGAATCTGTGTCTATTAATAATCCTTCCTTAGCAGTACCAGACCCCCATGAACACTGTTAATGACATGAAGTCAGAGAGACACCTGCCTGAGTCAACAGGTATGATAGTAGTCTTAGAAGCAACTGAAAGGAGAGGTGCCATAAACAACTGTGAGGGCTTTTCTAAATCAGATTATCTGAAATGGGAAGACTGACCTTAAATGTGAATGTCACCTTTTGGTTGCAATACACATTACAAATATAAGAGTAAAGCTTTGGGTTTTGCCTATTATTTATCTACCATTTGTGAATTCATTTACCTTATTGCTGCTGCTGTTACATTCCTTTGCAGATATTATAACCAGATTCTTTGGCCTTCCAATATGAACTGCTCTACAGGAATCTGTCAGGTCCTCAGGACCAGATTGGAACTACTAAGGTATCTAGCCTCATAAACTGAGCAGCTGCTGGGTCCTCTGCCCCAGTATGCAGAGGTCACTGTTGGACTCCTGAGAGCATATCATGTAAGTCAGTCTAATACATCCCCTTTAAATTCTATGGGTTCTATTCCTTCAGAAAACTCTGGCTTACACAACAGGCACATGACTGGCTAGTCCTTTGATAAGCACAAGGCCCATAGGACAGGTACCTCAGAGTGTTTGGAGAGGGAAGTCATTTAAGGGGAAGGGAATCAGATAATCAGTACCACTGATAACTGATAGATGTAGGTTTGACCCCAATATTACAGCCTGACTAGTCTATGCTCCCTGCTTCCATACATAATAAAAATGGCAATAATGGACTCTGAGCCAAAGTGATGTTTGACTTAAAGTATACTTTTTTTATGTAAATACACTGTTGCTGTCTTCTAGTGTGTCTAAAGACAGCATAGGATACCATTACAGATGCTTGCGAGCCACTATGTGGTTGCTGGGAATTGAACTCAGGACCTCTTAAAGAGCAGTCAGTGTTCTTAACCTCTGAGCCATCTCTCTAGCCACCTAAAGTGTACTTTTATCTAAGAGATAATTATACTCGGGCAGCTTTATCATACCTTTATAGTGCTACAGTTCAGATCCAGGTCTCTGCACATACCAGGAAAGTGTTCTGCCACTCAAATGTTCTTCTCAGTCCCTCATGAGATTGATGTAAGGTATATCACTCTTCCATTTTCAAAGAAAGAAAAATGCAGTCTTGTAAAAATTAAGAGGCTTGCCTGAGGTTCCAAGGTGGCCCTCCAGGATATAAACTTGTGCTTATCTTGTTGTTGGTTTGAGATATGGTCTCAGACAGTAGCCCAGGTTGATTTCAAATGTGTGGGTCATTTTCCTGACTCTGCTTCCCAAGTGCTTAGATTATAGGTACAGGCCACATACCCTGTATGAATTTGTGTTTAAATCCTGGAGCCTCCATTACAAGACTGAATTCCCATTAGGAAATGAGGCAAACCCTCTCTTCCCAATCTCAGATGTACAGAGGACAGATGAGGAGCCCTGACAGTGGTTAACAGAGGAGGTAATCACACATGTTACCTGGGATGGCCACCAAGTTCTGCAGCTCCTGCTTTAGGTCCATGATGTCTTTGCAGAGTTGAATGTCATCCATCCTGTGGGGATGAGACACCACACAGCAAGTTACCTCAGCAGAACACACCCCAGCACTAGCCTTGTTTAAACACAGGAGGCTGATGAAAGTGGGTGCCATCTTCCAACAGCTATGGTATCTGCTTAAATGTGACCCTGCCTGGGTTGAGGGAGGCCTGGGTGATCCAGCTGTTTTTGGATAAGTCTCGGTATTCATCACTTTCTTCCTTGCTGTGATAAAGAAGTAAGTTAAAGGAGAAAAGGAGTTGTTTGGGCTCACAGTTCTGGGGACTACAGTCCACCATTTGAGGGGAGGCGGGTAAGTGGGGTAAGCTAGCCAGGACAGTGCCAAAGAACTCATCTTGGTGGTGTGGGTGCCAAAGAAGGCTGACCAACTCAGCTACCACCCAGGCCCAAATCCCACCCCAACATCTACTCCATCTATGAACAACTGGAGTGAGTGAATAGGGCTGTCCTACACATCCAAAGCTGAAGGGTCTCCATGACACAGGGCAACAACAGGATATCTGAAAGGAATCCTGGTGAGGATCTAGTATTGGTAGCGTAGCAGAAGCCAGAGGCCTCGGACCAGAGCAATGACTCAATGCAATGAGCATTTACAAGTAAAGATGTGTGGACAAAAGGGTGTACTGTGGGACACACTGGGACACATTGTAGCTTCCATGATGAGCTTTCTTGTTTTGTTGTTGTTGCTTGTTTTTGTTTTTACTTTTATTTTGAGAAGGAGATTTCAACGGCAGAGGGTGGATACAAAGGGATGAGATGAGGGGGGTTGGGGTGCATGATGTGAAATTCATAAAGAAGAAATAAAAAGTTAAAAGAAAAGGGACTTTCTTTTGGTATTACAAAAACACACAATTGTGATATTTTTAATTTCTATAAAGAAAGTTTTGTAATTTTACAGGGAAAACCCCTGAATATTAGAAAGAACAGTTTTTAGGCCAAGGGATATTTTAAAGCTTATAATCTATTTTATTATGTCTTTATTAATATATTATCTTAACAAATAGATAAATAAAAGGCTAAAAATTAGGGCCACAGCTAAACACCAGAGACTGATACAGGAAAACAGTGACCCTAAGCAGTCTGACAAAACTTAAAATAGTTTCTCAACTTATGGATTGAAACCCTTTGGGGATCAAAAGACCTTTTTACAGGGGTAGCCTAGGGTCACCTACATGTCAGATGTTTGCATTGCAATTCATAACAATGGCAAAATTACAGTTTTAAAATAGCAACAAAAACAATTTTATGATTGGGGCCACAACATAAAAAACTCTTACAGAGTTACTGCACTAAAAAAAAACAACCAAACAACAACAACAACAAAAACTTAAGAATCACTGTCTTAAAAATATGTCTCTCCTTACCTAAGGTTTATTTAGGTTGACAGAGACTGATTTAAGGAAATGTCTCTAATTTCCTTGCTTTTGCTAGAATCGTCAAGCTATAGTTATTTTTATAAACTGAGTCATACAGGAAGCTGGTGTGTTCTATAATGGTACACCATATAAGGTTCAGAAAAGTTCCCAGTACTTTATGAACTATGTTTACAAGTTGAAAGTCTTATCTTGATAGTAAAGGAGCTTCAATTCAGAAATTATTACTTTTATAATAAACTGTTAGAGATGATTAAGCTTTGATATGGTCAGAACTGTGGTTATTGCCATGCTAAGTATTAAAGTAATTAAGAAAAGAACTTTATTTAGCTTTCATATGTTCTCAAGATATAGCCTAAAGCAAGTAACTAAAAGCAGACAAGGACTGTTTAACTTAGATATACTTGATAGATGGTCCTCAAATGCCTCAGAAATCTGTGGAATATGGCATTTAAAATGTTTAATAAAAAAGCTTTACATGATAGAGAGACATGTCACTTTCTGGCAGCATCCCTAGTCTCCTCCAAAGAAGATGATGGACACAAAAGAACCTCCACCTGGAACTTGCTTGACAAACAGCACACTAGCAGGACACTGGGGAATTGATTGACCTGCCTTGCCTAGACAAGGTAGGACAGTTCCACTAAGTTCCTACTCCACAGGAAAGTCTGTCAGATCTTCTGGGTCTGGCAGCCAAAGACTCATGCTGTCCTGGGACCTCTGCCCACAATGACCACAGCCCTAGGGTGACCAACCTTTGTCTGCCCTTCCTGCTTACTCAGGTGAACTTCATCCTTCTCAGGTCTCTGATGGGGGATGATGCCTACGCTAGTGGTGGATTTGTCAGTTTAGCAGCTGAAACCAAGGCCTCAGCTGCCTCCTCAGTTCTCCTCCTGTCTAAAAATCAAGCCACAGGCCTCATTCTCCTAGAACCACTACTACATCTGTCTAGACACAGTTCACCTTGTTACCAGATTCAGAAAAGCAATAAACTCACAAAAAATTTCAGTGTAACTTTTTATTATTCATTTTTATGTAAAGAAACTTGCTCACAATGACATCACTCAGTAATCAACCACCTGTATTTCATGGTGAATAACTGGATAGAAAAAAGATAAAAATTATGTAAGTTCAGAGTATATGAAAGCTTAAGTTAGAAGAACTTAAAAAATGTTTTAGGGTTTTAAATGGTGCATAAATGCAAGTTTTAGCTTGAGATAAGTAAATAAACATTATAAAGTTTGGAGAATGTGAGAGCTTAAATGTTGATAAGAAAGTGATTTAGGGTATACAAAAGAAAATTTTAAAAATGTTTCAGATTTCTTTACCCTTCTATCTAACTAGACAGTCCCTTACTGTTGGAAAACTGCCTAAGAGGCTTTGCTCTGGCCCACCAAAAACAACGAGTCATTTGTTCCTGTCATCCAAGGAGAGACTGTTCTGGAGAACAACTGAAAAAATTAAAGCCTGATATGACAGACAGCACTGATCCAAGCCCAACTACCCTGATGGGTAGAACAAGAGATTGTAAAGATTTCTGCAAACAAATATTTTTTGCAAATTGCTATAATGATAAGAGACCAAAGTTGAAATTACAATTAGATGGTATCTAGATCGAAGCCTTAGTAGATATTGGAGCTGATGTAAAAATAATTTAACCAGAATTTTGAAATCTAACATGGCCACTTCAAAAGGTTTCTACACTGCTACTAGGACATTGTTTCAGGTAAAACAAAGTATAAATTGGATTAAATGTATAGGCCCAGAAGGTCAGACAGGAAGATCAAGGCCAAAGTAGCAGATACAGCCATGAATCTGTGAGAAAGACATCTAATGCAATGATGGGAAGCACAGGTTAGCATTCCTTCAACTCCAGGAACAAGCCATCAAATAGGAGATGTTCCTGATGAAGGTATTGAAAAATGTCATCAAAACCAGTTATGGACTCTCTATAGACAGAACACAAGCAGAAATTAGCTCTCCAAATTTATATGATGGGGGGCACTGCTGTTAGAATACCAACTGCCCTACCATTAAAATGGTAAATTGGCAAGCCTGTTTGGGTAAATCAGTGATCCTTAAATAAAGAAAAGTTATAAGCCCTAGAACAGTTGGTCCAAGAGATTCTATTGCCAAGAAAATGGTAGGTTATAAGTCAGAAAGTATAAGTAAAATAATAACAAAGCCCATATGTTTTAGTTAAAAAAAACTGAACTATATGCTATTCTCCTAGTTCTATTAGATTTTGCAGAGGCTCTTTTTTTTTTTATTGGATATTTTCTTTATTTACATTTCAAATGTTATCCCCTTTCCCAGTCCTCCCCTACACCTGAAACCTCCTAACCCATCTTCCCTCCCCCTGCTTCTATGAGGATGTTCACCAGCCCAGCCACTCCTGCCTCAATCCCCTCGCATCCCCCTACACTGGGGCATCAAGCCTTCACAGGACCAAGGGCCTCTCCTCCCACTGATACCTCACAAGGCCATCCTCTACTACATATGTGGCAGGGGCCATGGGTCCATTTTTGGTTGGTAGTTTAGTCCCTGGGAGCTCTGGGGCATCTGGTTGGTTGATATTGTTGTTCTTCCTATGGGGTTGCAAACCCTTTCAGCTCATTCAGTCCTTTCTCTAACTCCTCCATTGGGGACCCCTTGCTCAGTCCAATGATTGGCTGTAAGCATCCACTTCTATATTTGTCAGGCTCTGGCAGAGTCTCTCAGGAGACAGCTATATCAGGCTCCTGTCAGCATGCACTTCTTGGCATCTGTAATAGTGTCTGAATGTGGGATGGATCCCCAGGTGGAGCAGTCTCTGGATGGCCTTTCCTTCAGTCTCTTTGGATAGCAGGGGGAGGGGAGATTGGATAGGAGGTTTCAGGGTATAGGGGGAGGACTGGGAAAGGGGATAACATTTGAAATGTAAATAAAGAAAATATCCACACTTTGTCTCCATATTTCCTCCCTTGAGTATTTTGTTCCCACTTCTTTTTTTTTTTTTTTTTTTTTTATTGAAAAATTTTTTATTTTTTACATTTCAGATGTTCTCTCCTTACCCCATTTCCCCCCCTCCCTCCCAGGAACTCACTATCCCTTCCCCCCTCTTCCCGCCTCCACGTTGGTGTACCCCCACCCACCCTCCCCTGTACCTCACCTCCCCACCCTTGAATATCCTACCCCCCATGTCCAGCCTTCATGGGACCAAGGATCTCTTCTCCTACTTATATATATAGCTCCCTTGCATATATAGCTGGAGCCATGGGTCCCTCCCTAAGCGCTCCCAGGCTGGTGGCTTAGACCCTGGGGGCTCTGGTTGGTTGGGATTGTTGCTTTCCTCATGGTGTCGCGAATCCTCTCAACTCCTTCAGCCTTCACTCTATCTTCTCCATTGGGAACTCCATGCTCAGTTTAATGGTTAGCTGTGAGCATCTGCCTCTGAGTATGTCAGACTCTTGCAGACCTCTAAGGAGACAGCTATATCAGGCTCCTGTCAGCGTGTACATCCTGCCATCCACATCAACCTCTACCTTTGGTGACTGCACATAGGATGGATATCTAGGTGGAATAGTCTGTAGACTGTCCCTCCTTCAGTTTCTGTCCTGCACTGTGTCTCCTTATTTGCACCCTTGAGTATTTTGTTACTCCTTCTAAGAAGGACTGAAGGCTCCCCTATTTGGTCATCATTCTTTATGAGCTTTATGTGGTCTGTGAGTTGAATCTTGGGTATTTCAGGCTTCTGGGCTAAAATCCAATAATCACTTCTAAGAAGGACCAAAGCATCCACACTTTGGTCTTCCTTCTTCCTGAGCTTCATGTGGTCTGTGAATTGTATCTAGGGTACTCTGAGCTTTTGAGATAATATCCACTTATCAGTGAGTGCATGCCATGTGTGTTCTTTTGTGATTGGGTTACCTCACTTAGGATCATATATTCTAGTTCCATCCATTTGCCTAAGAATTTCATGAAGTCATGGTTTTTAATAGCTGAGTAGTACTCCACTGTGTAAATGTACCACATTTTCTGTATCCATTCCTCTGTTGAAGGACATCTGGGTTCTTTCCAGCTTCTGGCTATTATAAATAAGGCTGCTATGAACATAGTGGAGCATATGTCCTTGCTATATGGTGGAGCATATTTTGGGTATAAGCCCAGGAGTGGTATACCTGGGTCATCAGGTAGTACTATGTCCAATTTTCTGAGTAACTGCCAGACTGATTTCCATAGTGGTTGTACCAGCTTGCAATTCCACCAACAATGGAGGAGTGTTCCTCTTTCTCCACATCCTCACCAGCATCTGCTGTCACTTGAGTTTTTGATCTTAGTCATTCTGACTGATATGAGGTGGACTCTCAGTGTTTCCCTGATGACTAAGGATGTTGAAGATTTCTTTATGTGCTTCTTGGTCATTCCTCAGTTGAGAATTCTTTGTTTAGCTCTGTATTTCATTTGTTACTAGGGTTATTTGGTTGTCTAGAGTCTAACTTTTTGAGTTCTATCTGATATAGGATTGGTAAAGATCTTTTCCCAATCTGTTGGTTGCCATTTTGTCTATTAACAGTGTTCTTTGCTTTAAGGAAGCTTTTCAATCTTATGAAGTCCCATTTGTCAATTCTTGATCTTAGAGCATAAGTCATCGTTAGTGTTCTTCTATTCCGGTAGTTTTCCCCTGTGCCCGTGTGTTCAAGGCTCTTTACCACTTTCTCTTCTTTTAGTGTCAGTGTATCTGGTTTTATGTGGAGGTCCTTGATCCACTTGTATACATACATATCATACATGTATACATTGATCATATCTACCATAACTCTTAACTCCTATCCCCAACTCTAACATCCACCCCACCTCCAACCTACTAAGTCTACTTAGTGCTGCCTGCTGGAATACTGACTGATCTTGTTGGTTTGCTCTTGTGTCAGTAAGAACTCACCAGAGCTGAAGCAATTTCATGGGCACAACAGTCACATCATGTCCAGAAGATGGCATTTCATAGCACTCCTCCCAACCCTCCAACACTTACTTTCTTTCCACCCCCTCTTCTGAAATGTTCCCTGAGCCCAAGGGAAGAGGGACTACCTTAGTTTTTGAGTAAGGGTCTCTCACTGAACATAGAGCTCATTGATTGGGTTAGATTGGCTGGTCAGAAAGCCCCTGAATCCTCTTGTCTGTAAACCCCCAGCCCTGGGATTTCAGACCAGCAATGATGCATCTGGATCCTCTCTGCACCTTCCCAGTACTGGGATTACAGGCCCGCAATGCTGTACCTGGATTTTTCACATGGTTGTTGGTGCTTAAACTCAGGTCTTCACATTTACATGGCAAGCACTCTGATGACCAACCCATTCCCCAGCCCCTTCTCTGTAGTTTTTATTTTAATTTTTTATGGTAAGTTTGTGTTCATTAATTCTTAAGTCTGTACTATTACTACTACTACTACTACTACTACTAATAATAATAATAATAACAACAACAACAACAATATGTGTGTATGTGAGTATGTATGTGTACATGTATGATGCTGGAGATGGAATCCAGGCTTTGCTCAAACTAAATAAATGCTCTTCCACTGAGATACTCAATCTACTCAGCTCCTATCTGGATAATTTTGAAAGACTTGTGTATTTTTAATTGCATGGTCCACTCTTTTCTTTGGAGACCACTATCACCACTGCAGTTGCCTCAGCAGAACCCCTCCACTCTCTAGCCTTTTCTGCCTCACCTTTAGTTAGAGTGCTTGGGTTCTGGCCACACATGGGTTCTACAAGCCTATGAGCTATGACCCCATATCTTCCCAGTCTTTGACCAAACCTTTCCTTGGTCATAGCACTTTTGCCTCCCAAATTAATTCCTGTGCAGCCTTCTCTATGCTCCCAGACTAGTTCAGTTCCTCCCCCTTCACACTATCTCAGCTTTTGTATTTCTCCTTAGAGATATACTGTACCTTCCTTAGAGGGACTCAATTTCTTTGTTTCCTGCATGACACATCTCAGTCAACATATGATTTTTTAAAAAGAAATCAGGCAAACTGGCAGGTAGGAAGAAAACATACTCATGGATTCCATTGAAACAAGGCTTAGAGCTTCCAATGCAAGAGGAAAATTCCAAATCCTATGAAAGAGAGACCAGGAGGATAATAACACCTATCAAAGGCAGTGAGTCATTTCAGAAGAAACAATTAAACACTGGTGGTTTGAGTAATGCAGCTTTGCATTCTGTCAATGAGCTCTTGAGGTTGCTGCCT
Organism: Mastomys natalensis; assembly: GCA_021653895.1. Taxonomy (NCBI): domain Eukaryota; kingdom Metazoa; phylum Chordata; class Mammalia; order Rodentia; family Muridae; genus Mastomys; species Mastomys natalensis. The sequence continues at coordinate 78,878 of JAJTUV010001195.1, read as the reverse complement.
CTCCCCAGACCTTCCATGGCCCATTACCTGTCAAGACTTCCACCAGTTCCCTGTCTTGTCTCCCACATCCTCTATCCTCACTCCCCAAATCCACCCAACTCTCACACTGACCCCAACAAAAGATAACACATAGTTGACAAAGTCCTCTCAGCCTGAATCTGATCCCACATCTGATGCAATGCTCACTGTTTGCAAGGCATGTATTCTTATTCTCCCCAGCAGTTTTAGAGAGGCTAAGTCAACCAAGATCATAGACCTGGCAAGAGTCTAGAGAAGATAACCTAAAACACTGTGTGCATTTGTCACCCAGATATATTTTTCTTGTCTTTGTTCCATTTTTGTAGTCATAGGCCTTTTAGAAGATTCAGAATTAAGCCAGATGTAGTCCACCCAGGCCAAACTCTGTGAATTTGAGGCCAGCCTTGTCTATACAGTGAGTTCCAGAATAGCAAGAACTACATAGAGAGACCCTGTTTCAAGAAACCCAAACCAATCAAACAAACAAACAAACAACAAGGGTAGATGGGTTTTCTTGGTAGGGTTCAAAAAGATTTTGGAAAAAAATGCCTTATTTTCTATCATCCCTCAAAACCTCTTCAGTATTTGAAAAATGTTCTTGACATAGGCAATAAAATATTTTCCCCAATTTTGTATAACTAATTTTTGGGAGGAATTAATGTAGTCTAGACTGGCCTCCAACTCCTTATGAAGCTGAGGCTGGCCTTGAACTCCTGATTCTCTTACCTCTGTCTTTCAAGTGCTGAGATTGCCAGACCTAGCTCTGCCTTGTATATAACATACTTGGTAGAGAGACATACTATTTTTAAAATTGTATGTGTATCACACAAATGCCAACTTAACATTGTGGGGTTGGTCTTGGAATGGTCAGGGATGGAAAAGAATCTCAGCTACAAGATCCCAGATCTCCTGTCCCTCCTGAAAAACTGGTGAACCAGGCCACACTAGCTACAGGGTCTGGAGCCTGCCTCTACTAAAGCACAGAGGGTCCCTCTCTGAAGCCCTTGGCTGTCTCCAGTCACCTCCTGCAAATTTCATTAGGGTTGCCACACTAACAGATGCAAAAATTGCTTCTAATGATAATTTTTTTGTTTTTGTTCTTTGAGACAGGGTTTCTCTGCATAATCCTGGCTGTCCTATAACTCCATCTATAGACCAGACTGCCCTGGAACTCAGAGATTCCCCTATCTCTACCTCTCGGCCTCTCAGTCTCTCTGCCTCTCTGCCTCTCCTTCAGCTCTCTCCTTCATCCTAGTTGGTGCCATACAGTTGGCTACCCACCATCAACCCTAGTAGAATTTATTACACTGACAGTTATCAGGTTTCACTCCTTGTTTGACCTTATAAGGTTCCCATACCATACAGCCCCTGAGTATGCAGATGAAGCATCTTTCAACACCCCTGTCCTGGACCTTGGACACAGACCTTGCGCCCAGAGACCCTGGCCATCTCCCCAGGGGCATAAGTACCCATTTCTTCCCTCCAATAAATGAACCAGTTCTCAGAAGCTATTCCAAGGTATGTGTTCTTTTGCACACTCACCACTGACCAAGATCCTACCTGCATCCACCTACCCTGCTGAGCTTCCATCCTTCCATTTCTGCCTGGTGTGCAATGTGTCTGACTATTCCAAGGGAAAAGCAGACCGAGGATTGTGCCGAAGTGCTGGGATTAAAGGCATGTGCCTGGTAGCTTCTAATAATTAACGTTAAGCTAGCCTCATGTTTATTCAGCACCATCATTAGTGGCCTTTTTTTGTAGGGAAGAGGGATCTTGGGACTTGCTGAAACAAGAAGGAACAGCAAGTACCTTCTTCTGGTGTTCAAAAAATGGTAGATTCATGTGCTAACAAAGGTATTAACTAGCTTGGGGCAGGAAGTAGTGTATGGGCCTAGACTTGAGTCACTTATCAGTTTCTATGGTGTCACTATTGCACATATCATCTTGTCCCCTGTTTAACTACTGGTAAACAAGGCTCCTGAAAATTGAGCCCAGGTCTGGTGGCAGACACTTGTCATCTCAGCCTCTTACAAGAAGAGTGGGTGTTTGAAACAAGCCTAGGCTATGCAGTGAGTCATCTCAAAATTCCAAACCAAAGAAAGCAAACAAACATAAAGGTCCCAAAATGTATAAATGAGATACTACTCATCAAAAAGAAAAAAATTATGCATTGAAGTAATTCAGAATCTAAAGTATGGCACTGAATAAAAGAAGGTGGTTTCTAAAGACCATACCATGTATTATTTCATTAACAGGGAAGTCTGGGGAAGGCATAATTATGGTGACAACAGATCAGAAGTTGTCAGAGGTACAAAAGAAATGGGAGTTGAAATGTTCCTTATTACAAGCCAAATGTGGTAGCACGCACCAATAATCTCAGCACTCTAGACTGAGGCAGAGGAACACGAGTTCAAGGCCAGCCTGGGATACAGGAAACCTCTCAGAAAGCCAAAGGGTGTGAGAGATTGTTAGAAATATAGTATCACTAGCAAGAATCAATAAGCAAGCAATGCAGGGGTCATCTCTTCAATGTGCTTTAGATTTCTCCAGCATTTGACAAAAGAGAAGCTGAGCATTGTGTGTGGAAAGATTCCCAGCTGTGATGAGGAAAATAGTTTCTGTTTCTCCCAGAACTGGCTATGGTACTACATACACACACACACACACACACACACACACACACACACACGCACACACACACACGCACACCTGAGCACACACACATACACTTAAATACACACTTTGTGTTCATTAGTACTTTATAAAGATGTTAGCAATTCATCCTAAGAACAAATCTTGCAAATGACAATCTTGATTGTCATTGCTCTTTCAGATGAAGAAACTGCAGACTCAGAGAAGTTAAGTGGCCCAGAATCACACAGCTAGTTAAATGATATAGCCAGGATGCTGACAAACAGCCTGTCTTGGATACCACACAGAGCTTGCTGCTATTCCAAGCTATTCAGCTGACACAAGTTCAGCCTGATCCTCTTCAAAACTTCCCACATTCTGCAGATGGAAAACCTTGCTTGACTTAGCAGTTTTGAGACCATTTATTGGTATTTGATGACAATCTTCACAAGGGTTGGAAAACTGTCTTTATGGGCAGAAGCATGGCTTTCCACTGCTCCACATGGAAGAATTAGAATGGAACAATTGTTCTTAGAGAAGTTTAGCAAGGGAGCAGGCCCTGCCCTGACTCAGCCAGCCAGAGTCTCATGGGTGAGACCTGAACCACTTGGCCATGAATTGTGGGGTCCAACAATGTAGCAGTGGTGTTCTGGCCAGATTGATCCTGTGACAAGTCTGGCATTTTTCTTTTTGAGTGCCTGTGTCTGTGCATGTGTGCTTGTGCATGCGTGCATGTGCGTGTGCGTGTGCGTGCGTGTGTGTGTGTGTGTGTGTGTGTATGTATGTGTGTGGTTGGTTCTCTCTTTCTACCATCCGTATCTCAGGCTTGGCAGTAAGAGTCTTCTCCTGCCATGCCATCTTGCTGACATTCAGAGTGCCCCTGCCACCATCTTTATTGCCAGTCCAGGAATACAAAGAGAAGTCTCAAAGATGGCCTATATGATTAGTAAACTAGTAATATTACAGCAAAAATATTAACAGAAATTAATCAAGACATGGTGGAATTGAGAATAACAGTTTAACAAAATAGAATCATTATAAATTGTTTGTTGCTCAAGTATAATCTTGTGCTCACAGGTAAGCACCTGGGGAAACCAGGAACGTTAAACACACAGGGAATGGAGGTGATTTATAATCTGGTGACCTTTGCACTGTGTGGCTGAGTCTACACCAGATCCTTCCCCAGACCCTTATCATGAATTTGTTTTTTTCAATCTACAGAATTTATTTTTATAGAAGATATCACATGCACTTTACAAAGAGTTTCAATGTAGTCATGTCCTAGGCTTTACTCTGCACACGGATTAAGTTAATTTCACCAAATTGTGCTGTGCTGTTTAAGCCTAAATATAAACTATTTGGGGTCAGACTCTTGAATCTTGAACCAGTACTTGCTCCTGAATCATGTTGAACTGAACTGACTTCTTATCTCTGACCAGTTGCTACCTTTCTGGCCTTGCTGGTTGCAGAGACCACATATCGGGGGAGCATGGAAAGGGTTGGAGGAAGAGTACCTGGAAGGAGCTGGAGGGAGAAAGAAGTGGGGAAAGTGAAATAATTCTATTTCAATTACAATGCATTTAAGGGGCTGGAGAGATGGCTCAGCTGTTAAGAGCACATATTGCTCTTGCAAAGGATCTAGGTCCAATTTTCAGCAACTGTTCTTCTGACTTCCACAGGCACCGAACACATGTATACTGTAAATACATGCATGTATGTTATAAATACACACAAATGTACTGTAGGTACATACATGTGTGGCGTAAATACATACATATGTGCTGTAAATACATACATCTATGCTATAAATACATACATGTGCACTGTGACTATACACATGTAGGCGAAACACTCACACACTAAGTAAACAAGTCCAATGAAAAGTTACTATAGAAACAAATTGCAAAGAGCAAGCCTGAAAGGGGGCAGAGACCAATAGCCAATCAGGTTAGGATATAGACATTATTATGGTTTGAATATGGCTTGTTTCCTGAAAGTTTATGCTCTAGAAACTTGATGCCCCTAATCTAAAGAAGTTAAAAGGGAGTGAGGGTCTGAAAAGGTAGAACCTAAAGGTAGTTAATAGAAATGACCCTGGTTTGAAAGGATTAATGCTAAGTCTTAAGGAGTGGGTTGGGTCTCACGGTAACGGTTGTTTTGAAGGCTGAGCTGGGCTTCTCCATTGTCATCCTCTCTTACCATGTGACTCTAGAACTGTCTCACATGTTTGTACTATGTGATGCCATATGCCATGTAGGAACATAGGGAGGGGCTCTCAACAGATACCCGTTTTGTGCCCTAGCTACATGAATCATGAAACAACAAATAAACCTCACGTATGTGTATGTGTATATAAAATCCAGTATTAGGTATTCTGTTGTAAAAACACAAACCAGATGAGGACAAATGTTTGTTTCTGTAGCTTTAAGGATGCTCTCACATCTTTATCTATGTTCAAACATGCTTGGAATGTAATTCCTTTTTTGTTTTGATTTATCAATGTCTTAGTATGGTCTTTTGTGATGTTGACAACCTGCAAAATTATCTGAATTTGTTAGAAGAATGCCTTGGCTGACCTCTGAGTGCCTTGTCAGGTCCTGGTTGCACTTTTCTCTTTCTTCTAATGGAAGAAGCAATTTTTATACATCCTATCTCCCTAGAAGTCATTCTGAAATCCTGACCTATGGGAGCAGTCTGTTGTGTTTCCTCAGTAGCCAGCAGAACAACTTGCATACAAAACACTCTGTGAGTACGTAGAGAACTCACTGGAACCTGGTGGAGCTGTGTTTCTGCTGAGATAGTTTGTATTTTCAAGATTTAAGAACACTTGTAAAAAATTATTCAATTCATTAATGAAGGAACCAATTTGATGGTCAGAGCTCAGTCAGAGCACTGAGGAGCTGGGCTTATAGGTGTACCTTTATCTTGAGCATTGCTTTTCAGTCAATAAAACCCATCCTTAAGGGAGATGTCATGTGTACTTTATAGCCTGCTAATATCTATATTATCTTGGTCAGAGACTATGCCAGATCCTTAAGCCAAAGAACCCATCTTCATGTAAAGGTCCCATGTACTTTGCAAAAGAGTGTCAATGTAGTCATGCCTTAAGCTTTATTGTACATATGTGCTTGTGACAATTGTTACCAGGAAACTTTTTTTTTTCAAAATTATGCTGTACTTAAATATGTATAAATCAAGCTGCCTGGTGTCAGACTCTAGATGTTTGAATCAGCTGGGCTAATCATATTATGCTAGAGTTGTCTTCCTTCTTGCCTCTTATGTTTTTGTTTTTTTTTTTATTTTAGTGTATGTGTGTGTACATGTACATATGTGCGTGTATGTGTATGTATGTGTATGTGTGTATTTCTATGTGTGAGTACAGGTGTGCTTATGCCATAGTGTGCTTGTGGAAGTCCAAGAACAACCTCTTGCCTTACGCCTTGTGTAAGACAGGTTTATTTGATATTCAGAACTGCTTGTGCCAGTCTATCTGGCCTGTGAGATACTGAGAATCTTCTGCCTTCCATCTCCTCATAGAAGCACTTCAGATCTTCACTACCAAATCTGGGTTTATATGGGTTCTAGGGATTCGAACTCAGGTCCTTTCACCTTTACAAGTGCTTTGCCCACTAAGCCATCTTCCCAACCCTGTAATGACTTTTTAATGTGTCTTGTCTCATCACACACACACACACACACACACACACACACACACACACGTAGGTGCACTTAAGAGTAATTTATTCTGAGAAAACAAGGGTGGTCTGATAGAAGACACATCTGATCTCTGTCCCAGGTTATCACAAAGTTCACAACTCCTGAGATTTTCTAAGTGATAAGCAACTTCTGACTTTCACAACAATTCCCTTTTGATTACACTCAGTTTATAAAGAGGTGACTTGGGCCAAAGATTCTATATAGCTGCAGGATGATGAACTGGTCACCAGAAAGATCACTAATTATAAGAGGGGCATTTTCATCGCTCTCTAGGACCCATAGAGAGGGGTATGGTGCTAGGAAGGGGTGGCTAACAAAGTCTACTGAACAGGAGTTTCAGGAAGTATGAGGTCATGGATACACTGAGGTCAGAGAAAGTGGGAGCACACAGAGAGGCCATGGGAGCTTTACTCACCTCCTCTGCCCACACTTTCCTCACATATTTATTCTACATGGTTGTTCCTGAGTTGTATCTTTTGTAATAAACCAGGAAATATGTCAGAAACTGCTGCTAAGGTCAAAGTCTGACATTACCTGAGAACCCTGAGCTCTGTGCAAAATGGTGGTCTCCATTTGTCAGCAGAGCTTCCTCTTCTCTGGGGGATCCTGGATCCCACACCCAAGGAATGTCACATAATTCTGCACCTGAGATTCCTGGAATGTCTCCCCATGCTAATGAGGCATCTCAGTACCTTAAGCCTTCAGCTAATGACTTTTGCCCATCCTGGATATTACCTCTTCCCCAAACTATATAACCTTGGTTCACCCCAAACAAAGTGTATGCATACAAGCCCACCCAGAATAAATATGCACAAGTTAAGAACTTCTTAGAGAGCTATTTCACTGAAGATCATTAGAGAAGGACTTTGCCTAAAAGAGCTGTAATACTAAGATCCTCAGGGAACCCCTCTCCCAAAACTCATTCCCAGCTGGTCCTGGATCCTGCCTGTTCCAGACTCTGCTCCCAGTGCAGTGCGCACGCACACCATGAGAAGGAGAAAGCAGAGGACACAGAACCACAGAAATGTGGGTATTTTCTTGAGATCTGAGTTATTTTGGTACAATGTTAAACTTACGGGGTGTTGTGGTAACCTCTGGTGCTTTAGTCAGAAAGGCAGAGGGTTGAGAGCCTTGAAGCATTTCAGTCAGGTTGATAGAGCAGAGCCCTTTAGTTTATGCTACCTGATGCTTACTTCAGGGCACAGTGTCAGAACTGAATTATGAGGTTTGCAGAAAATAGAAGGATCTGAAAACTATTATAGTAAGTGAAGGGACCCAGACTCAAAAATAGAAATCATATGCTGTCTCATATGCAGACCTTATTTTATCATGCTCATGTGTTTGTATCTAAGTAAGTGAATGAATGGGACAGGCTATGAAACCAGAAAGGAGATCACAAAAGGGAAACAGAGGTGACAAGAAAGAGTAAGTCCAGGAGTAATAGCATACACCTTTAATCTCAGTGCTGGGAGGCAAAGGCAGGTAAATCTCTGTGAGTTTGAGGCCATCTTGGTCTGTCTATAATTCCAGCATGGCCAAGGCTACATAGTAAGACCCTATCTCAAAACAAAACACAATGAAACAAACAACTCCCCAAAAGAAAGGGTAGGGAGGGCAGCAGGATACAAGTATGGGCATGAAAATGGAAAGAGGCTAGGATAGGGTGAAGGGGAGAGACAGAATCAAATCAACTAAAACAAATTTTATGTCAAAATGCCATAATGGGGGCTGGAGAGATGGCCCAGTAGTTAGCTGCACTTACTGAGGACAAAAGTTGAATTTCCAGGACTCCAATAGTGGCTCACAGCCATCCATAACTCCAGGGGACCCAACATCCTCTGAACTCCACAGATACTAGGCACACATGTGGTATACATACAACCAGGCAAAATACTCATAAAATAAAATAAAATAAAATAATCTTTATTTGTAGCTTGATTTTTGGGTTGAGTTTTTGTTGTTGTTGCTGTTGTTGTTCAAGACAGGGTTTCTCTGTGTAGCCCTGGCTATCCTGAAACTCACTCTATAGATCAGGCTGGCCTTGAACTCAGAGATCTATCTGCCTCTGTCTCTGCCTCCTGACTCCCGGGATTAAAGGCATATGCCACCAGAACCTGGCAATAAATAGATTTTTAATAATTTTTAAAGGAGGAAAAAGAAAGGAAGAAAGGAAAAGAAAAGAAAGACAGGAGGCAAGAGGTTCAAGGTTACCTTCAGCTAATGTAACAAGTTTGAGGCTAGCCTGGCTAGTGATACCCTGTCTGAAAAAGCACAGCAAAACTAACAAAACACAATTAAATATAGGCAAAAAAATCCAATTCAACTTTATTTTTAAAAATAATTTATTTTATGTGTATTGATGTTTTTCCTGATGTATGTCTGTGTGAGGTTGTCATATCTTGGAGTTACAGGAAGTTGTAAGCTGCTGAGTGGGTGCTGGGAATTAAAACTAAAAACTCTTAAAGAACAGCTAGTGTTGTTAACCAGTGAGTTATTTCTCCAGCCTCCCAACTCAACTTTAAAAAGAACCAGACTTCCATTACAGGGCACCACAGTGTCACCCACCACTTCAGGTTTCAGACAGGTGAGAATTGAACACTGACTGAGCACAGGTTGACCTCCCATTCCTTCAACAAGCTATGCCCATCTCTGCCTCTGTCCCTCTGAGAGTCAAGCTTAGTCCTTAAATGAACTGCTATGGTCACTTAATGTGAAAGACAGATCCCAAAGATAACTACACTAGTGACCCATGAGCCTGCTACTATATAGCAAAAGTAATGTTTTAGTCATTAAATGAGGATCCAGGTTACCCAGAATAATGTAAGTGGGTTGTAGATAGACACACAGGTGTCCTCTAAGAGGAGATTTGGCACAGAGAGAAGATGACACAACAATTACAGCTGAAAGACATATTTAAAGAGAGTACAGTGAGGGCTTCAGAGACAGGAAGGGGCTACAGGCAAACAAAAAAAAGTATTGTGGGATGATACTCTCTGAGTATAATGATTATTGCTAAAATCTCTCTCTCTCTCTCTCTCTCTCTCTCTCTCTCTCTCTCTCTCTCTCTCTCGTGTGTGTGTGTGTGTGTGTGTGTGTGTATGCGCACATGTGTGTTCAGATAAGCTCCCAGTTTATGCATTTGTGGAGGCCAGAGGTTGACTTAGAATATTTTTCTCTGTTGCTCTCCATCTCAATTGTTGTTGAGAGTGTTCCCACTAAATCTAGAGCTGGTGGCCATGAGCCCAGGGAATCTGCCTATTTCTGTTCCTTAGTGTTGTGTTATAGGTGCTTGCTTCCACAATCAGCTTTTATGTGGATTCTAGAATCCGAACTCTTTTTGCCACAGCAAGCATTTTATCCCAAGTATTCTCCTTGCTCCACTAAGACCCTCTTAATCAGAGCAACTGTGCCAAACTGTAAATGCCCCTTAGGATGGGTCCTGCTGGAATTTTCTCCATGAGAGGGGGTAAAGAGGAGCTACCTGAGATCCACCCACTAGCTGCAGGTGGCCTCAGTTGGTGCTGGAAGGTATGACATACATGGAAGGTACCTTAGTTTGGGTTCCATTGCTCTGAAATCTGATGATCTTAATCTGAGAACTCTTGATCTGAAAGTAGCTAGAAGAAGACTCTCTCTTTGGGGGGGCATACCTAGCCATAGCATAATGTAAAATACATTTAACCAATTTGAAAAGTCCCATAAGTCTTAACAGTGTTAAGAGTCCAAAGTTCCAAGAATAAATTATATTCTTTTGTTTGGGTGAAATATTCTATAGATGTCTGTTAGGTCCATTGGATTCATAGTGTCTGTTAGTTTCATTATTTCTCTGTTTAGTTTTTGTCTAGATGGTCAGACAATTGGTGAGATTTGGGTATTGAAGTCTCCCATTACTAATGTGTGGAGTTCAATGTGCAATTTAAGTTTTAACAATGTTTCTTTTACAAATGTGGGTGCCATTATGTTTGGGGCATAGATGTTCAGAATTAAGATGTCATCTTGGTAGATTTCTCCTTTGATGAGTACAAAGTGTATCTTTTGATTAATTTTGGTTGGAAGTCTATTTTATTAGATATTATAATGGCTACTACAGCTTGCTTCTTGGGTTCATTTGCTTGGAAAACTTTTGTCCAGCTCCTTACTGTGATGTAATGTCTGTCTTTATAGTGGAGGTGTGTTTCTTGTGCTCAACAGAATGATGGATCCTGTTTTTGCCCTCATTCTGTTAGCCTGTATCTTTTTATTAGGGAATTGAGTCCATTAATATTGAGAGATATTAATGACCAGTGATTGTTAATTCCTGTTATTTTGTTGTTGGTGGTGGTAGTGGTGGTGTGTGTGTGTCTTTCTGCATGCTTCTCTTGTTTTTGCTGGTATAGAATACTTATTTCCTGTGTTTTCTTGGATGTAGTTATCCTCCTTGGGTTGGAGTTTTCTTTCTAGTATTTTCTGTAGTGCTAGATTTGTGCATAGATATTGTTTGAATTTGGATTTGTCTTGAAAATCTTGATGTAACTCTAACAAGCAAGTAAAAGATCTATATGACAAGAACTTGAAGTCCCTGAAGAAGAAATTGAAGAAGATATTAGAAGATGAAAATATCTCCCATGCTCATGGATAGGTAGGATCAACATAGTGAAAATGGCCATCTTACCAAAAGCAATCTGCAGATTCAATGCAATCTCCATCAAACTTACAACACAATTTTTCATAAACCTTGAAAAAGCAATTTTCAACATACAGAAAAAAAATATTCAGGGTAGCCAAAACAATCCTGAACAATAAAAGATCTTCTGGGAGAGTCACCATCCCTGACCGTAAGTTATATTTCAGAGCAATAGCTATAAAAACTGCATGGTAGTGATACAGAAACAGACATTGATCAATGAAATAGAATTGAAGACCCAGAAATAAATCCACACACCTATGGACACTTGAGTTTTAATAAAGAAGCCAAAACCATACAATGGACGAAAAAAGCATTGTCAACAAATGGTGCTAGTCTAACTGGATGTCTACATGCAGAAGAATTAAGATAGAACCATATTTATCACCCTACACAAAACTCAAGTCCAAGAGGATCAAGGACAGCAACATAAAACCAGATACAACCCTTCCGCCTGCCTGGAGCCTGGTCCCATTGCTTGGGGCAGAGACTTAGCTGGTCTGCTCCTGTGGAAACACCTGATCCTGAGAAATCCTAGAGAACCTATTGCATTCAGAGCAGAGGGTAAGACACCTTGCCCACTACCCCATGCCCCAGAGTTACAACTGGGAGCCAGGTGGGGATTAAGGAACCACCAGGCACCCAAACCCTGCCCCTCCAGAATACTACCTCCCTTCCACCCACCTGGAGCCTGGTCTCTTTGATTGGGGCAGAGGCTTAGCTGGTCTGCTCCTGTGGAAACACGTAATCCTGAGACATCCTAGAGGACCTATTGCATTCAGAGCAGAGGAGGACCTACTGCATCCAGAGCAGAGGGAGCTTAGGATCACAGGAACACAGAGACATCTGGAATCTGAGGAGTTCTGACACAAGCAAGATAACTGGAAAGACAGACTCCAGTCAGACACAGTGAGCACAGGTAAACTAGAGTCAACCAGATGGCAAAAGGCAAGTGCAAGAACACAAGCAACAGAAACCAAAGTTACCTGACATCATCAGAACCCAGTTCTCCCACCATAGCAAGCCCTGGACACCCCATCACACAGGAAAAACAGGATTCAGAATTAAAATCACTTCTCATGATGATGACAGAGGATTTTAAGAAGGACATAAGTAACTCCCTTAAAGAAATACAGGAGAACACAGGTAAACAGGTAGAAGCCCTTAAAGAGGAAACACAAAAATCCCTTAAAGAATGGCAAGAAAACACAACCAAACAGGTGAAGGAATTGAACAAAACCATCCAGGATCTAAAAATGGAAATAGAAACAATAAAGAAATCTCAAAGGGAGACTACTCTGGAGATAGAAAGCGTAGGAAAGAGATCAGGAGTCATAGACACAAACATCACCAACAGAATACAAGAGATAGAAGAGAAAATCTCATGTGCAGAAGATACCATGGAAAACATTGACACAATTGTCAAAGAAAATGCAAAATGCAAAAAGCTCCTAACCCAGAACATCCAGGAAATTCAGGACACAATGAGAAGAGCAAACCTAAGGATAATAGGTATAGATGAGAGTGAAGATACCCAATTTAAAGGGCCAGTAAATATCTTCAACAAAATTATATGAGGAAAATTTCCCCAACCTACAGAACAAGATGCCCATAAAACATACAAGAAGCCTACAGAAACACCAAACAGACTAGACCAGAAAAGAAATACCTCCTGTCACATAATAATCAAAACACTAACTGCACAAAACAAAGAAAAAATACTAAAAGCAGTAAGGGAAAAAGTCAAGTAACATATAAAGGCAGACCGATAAGAATCACACCAGACTTTTCACCAGAGACTATAAAAGCCAGAAGATCCTGGTCTGATATCATACAGACCCTAAGGGAACACAAATGCCAGCCCAGACTGCTATACCCAGCAAAACTCTCAATCACTATAGATGGAGAAACCAAGACATTCCATGACAAAACCAAATTTGCACAATATCTTCCCACAAACCCAGCACTTCAAAGGATAATTGATGGAAAACGCCAACACAAGGAAGGAAACTACAACCTAGAAAAAGCACGGAAGTAATCTTCCAACAACCCCCAAAAAAAGGTAGCTACACAAACATAATTCCACCTCTAATAACAAAAATAATAGGAAACAACAATCATTTTTCCTTAATATGTTTTAACATCAATGGACTCAATTCTCCAATAAAAAGACATAGACTATCAGACTGGATACATAAACAGGACCCAGAATTTTGCTGCATACAAGAAACGCACCTCAGTGACAAAGACAGACATTACCTCAGAGTAAAAGGCTGGAAAACAATTTTCCAAGCAAATGGTCCCAAAAAACAAGCTGGAGTAACCATTCTAATATCAAATAAAATCGACTTTCAATAAAAAGTAATCAAAAAGATAAGGAAGGACACTTCATACTCATCAAAGGAAAAATCTACCAAGATGAACTCTCAATTCTGAACATCTACGCTCTAAATGCAAGGGCACCCACATACATAAAAGAAACTTTACTAAAGCTCAAAGCACACATTGCACCTCACACAATAATAGTGGGGAATTTTAACACCCCGCTCTCTCCAATGGACAGATTGTGGAAACAGAAACTAAACAAAGACACATTGAAATTAACAGAAGTTATGGACCAAATGGATTTAACAGATATCTATAGAACATTTCATCCTCAAGCAAAAGAATATACCTTTTTCTCAGCACCTCATGGTACCTTCTCCAAATAGACCATATAATCAGTCACAAAACAGTCCTCAACAGATACAAAAAGATTGAAATAATCCCTTGCATCCTATCCGATCACCACGGACTAAGGCTGGTCTTTAATAATGACAGAACCAAGGGAAAACCCACATGCATGTGGAAACTGAACAATGCTCTACTCAATGATGACTTTGTCAAGGAAGAAATAAAGAAAGAAATTAAAGACTTTCTAGAATTTAATGAAAACGAGGAAACATCATACCAGAACTTGTGGGACTCCATGAAAGCAGTGCTAAGAGGAAAATTCATAGCTCTAAGTGCCCACAAAAAGAAATAGGTGAGAGCACACATTAACAACTTGACAGCACACCTGAAAGCTCTAGAACAAAAAGAAGCAAATACACCCAAGAGGAGTAGGCGTCAGGAAATAATCAAACTCAGGGCTGAAATCAACCGAGTAGAAACAGAAAGAACTATACAAAAAAATCAACAAAACCAGGAGTTGGTTCTTTGAGAAAATCAACAAGATAGATAAACCCTTAGCCAGATTAACAAGAGGGCACAAAGACAGTATCCAAATTAATAAAATAAGAACTGAAAAGGGAGACATAACAACAGAAATCGAGGAAATTCAAAAAATCATCAGATCCTACTACAAAGGCCTATACTCAACAAAACTGGAAAATCTAGATGAAATGGACAATTTTCTAGACAGACACCAGGTGCCAAAGTTAAATGAGGAGCAAATAAACCATCTAAACAGTCCCATGACCCCTAAAGAAATAGAAGCAGTTATTAAAAGTCTCCCCACCAAAAAAAGCCTAGGACCAGATGGTTTTAGTGCAGAATTCTATCAGACCTTCAAGAAAGACCTAATACCAATTCTCTTCAAACTATTCCACAAAATAGAAACAGAAGGAACACTACCCAATTCATTCTATGAAGCTACAATCACACTCATACACAAAGACCCAACAAAGAAAGAGAACTTCAGACCAATCTCTCTTATGAATATCGATGCAAAAATACTCAATAAAATTCTAGCAAACCGAATCCAAGAACACATCAAAACAATCATCCATCATGATCAAGTGGGCTTTATCCCGGGAATGCAGGGATGGTTCAATATTCAGAAATCCATCAATGTAATCCACTATATAAACAAACTCAAAGAAAAAAAACCACATGATCATCTCACTAGATGCTAAGAAAGCATTTGACAAAATTCAACATCCCTTCATGATAAAAGTCTTGGAACGATCAGGAATTCAAGGCCCATACCTAAACATAGTAAAAGCAATATACAGCAAACCAGTAGCCACATCAAACTAAATGGAGAGAAACTTGAAGCATTCCCACTAAGATCAGGGACTAGACAAGGCTGCCCACTCTCTCCCTACCTATTCAATATAGTACTGGAAGTCCTAGCCAGAGCAATTAGACAACAAAAAGAAGTCAAAGGAATACAAATAGGAAAAGAAGAAGACAAAATATCACTATTTGCAGATGATATGATAGTATACTTAAGTGACCCCAGAACTTCCACCAGAGAACTTCTAAACCTGATAAACAACTTCAGCAAGGTGGCAGGTTATAAAATCAACTCAAACAAATCAGTAGCCTTCCTCTACGTGAAAGATAAACAGACTGAAAAAGAAATTTGGGAAATGACACCCTTCACAATAGTCACACATAATATAAAATACCTCGGGGTGAATCTAACCAAGCAAGTGAAAGATCTGTATGACAAGAACTTCAAGTCTCTGAAGAAAGAAATTGAAGAAGATCTCAGGAAATGGAAAGATCTCCCATGCTCATGGATCGGCAGGATTAATATAGTAAAAATGGCCATCTTGCCAAAAGCAATCTACAGATTCAATGCAATCCCATTAAAATACCAACTCAATTCTTTACAGAACTAGAAAGAGAAATTCTGAAATTTATTTGGAACAACAAAAAACCCAGGATAGCGAAAACCATTCTCAACAATAAAAGAACTTCTGGAGGAATCGCCATCCCTGACCTCAAGCTTTACTACAGAGCAGTAGTGATAAAAACGGCCTGGTATTGGTACAGAGACAGGCAGGAAGATCAGTGGAATAGAGTTGAAGACCCAGAACCATCCAGTGGAACAAGGACAGCATTTTCAACAAATGGTGCTGGTTCAACTGGAGGACAGCATGCAGAAAAATGCAAATTGATCCATTCCTATCTCCTTGTACAAAGCTCAAGTCCAGGTGGATAAAGGACCTTCACATAAAACCAGACATACTGAAACTAATAGAAGAGAAAGTGGGGAAGACCCTCGAATACCTAGGCACAGGGGAAAAGTTCCTGAACAGAACACCAATGGCCTATGCTCTAAGATCAAGAATTGACAAATGGGACCTCATAAAATTGCAAAGTTTCTGTAAGGCAAAGGACACTGTCAATAGGACAAAACGGCAACCAACAGATTGGGAAAAAATCTTTACCAATCCCACATCCGATAGAGGACTAATATCCAATATATACAAAGAACTCAAGAAATTAGACTCTAGGCAACCAAATAACCCTATTAAAAAATGGAGTAAGGAGCTAAACAAAGAATTCTCAACTGAGGAAATGCGAATGGCCGAGAAGCACCTAAAGAAATGTTCAGCATCCTTGGTCATCAGGGAAATGCAAATCAAAACAACCCTGAGATTCCACCTCACACCAGTCAGAATGGCTAAGATCAGAAACTCAAGTGATAGTAGATGCTGGCAAAGATGTGGAGAAAGAGGAACACTCCTCCATTGTTGGTGGGATTGCAAGATGGTGCAACCACTATGGAAATCAGTCTGGCGGGTCCTCAGAAAATTGGACATATCACTACCTGAGGACCCAGCTATACCACTCCTGGGTATATATCCAGAAGATGCTCTAACACATAACACATGCTCCACTATGTTCATAGCAGCTTTATTTATAATAGCCAGAAACTGGAAAGAACCCAGATGCCCTTCAACAGAGGAATGGATACAAAAAATGTGGTACATTTATACAATGGAATATTACTCAGCTATTAAAAACAATGAATTTGATAAATTCATATATAAATGGATGGAACTAGAAAATATCATCCTGAGTGAAGTAACCCAATCACAAAAGAACATACATGGTATTCACTCACTGATTATTGGATTTTAGCCCAGAAGCCTGAAATACCCAAGATACAACTCACAGACCACAAAAAGCTCATGAAGAATGATGACCAAGTAGGGGGGGCTTCAGTCCTTCTTAGAAGGAGTAACAAAATACTCAAGGGTGCAAATATGGAGACACAGTGCAGGACAGAAACTGAAGAAGAGATAGACCATTCCACCTGGATATCCATCCTATGTGCAGTCACCAAAGGTAGAGGTTGATGTGGATGTCAGGATGTACATGCTGACAGGAGCCTGATATAGCTGTCTCCTTAGAAGTCTGCAAGAGTCTGACATACTCAGAGGCAGAAGCCCACAGCTAACCATTAAACTGATCACAGGGTTCCCAATGGAGAAGACAGAGTGAAGGCTGAAGGAGTTGAGAGGATTCGAGACACCATGAGGAAAGCAACAATCCCAACCAACCAGAGCCCCCAGGGTCTAAACCACAAGCCTGGGAGCGCTTAGGGAGGGACCCATGGCTCCAGCTATATATGCAAGGGAGCTATATATAAGTGGGAGAAGAGATCCTTGGTCCCATGAAGACTGGACATCGTGGGGGGGGTACTCGAGGGTGGGGAGGTGAGGTACAGGGGAGGGTGGAAGGGGGTACACCAACGTGGAGATAGGAGGAGGGGGAAGGGATAGTGAGTTCCTGGGAGGGAGGGGGGGAAATGGGGTAAGGAGAGAACATCTGAAATGTATAAAAAATTTACAATAAAAAATTTCCAATAAAAAATAAATAAATAAATAAGTGGGAGAAGAGATCCTTGGTCCCATGAAGGCTGGACGCTGTGGGGGGGTGGATACTCGAGGGTGGGGAGGTGAGGTACAGGGGAGGGTGGGTGGATGTACACCAACGTGGAAGAGGGTACACTAATGTGGAGATAGGAGGAGGGGGGAAGGGATAGGGAGTTCCTGGGAGGGAGGGGGGTAAAGGAGGTAAGGGGGAAACATCTGAAATGTAAATAAAATTTCCAATTAAAAAAATAATAATAAAAAATAAAACCAGATACAATAAATCTCTTGGAAAAGAAACTGAGACATAGCCTTGAATATATTGGTACAGGAGACAATTTACTGAACTGAACACCAAGGGCTCAGGCTCTAAGACCTACAACTGATAAATCCGACCTCATGAAACTAAAAAGCTTCTATAAGGCAAGGGACATTTTCAGCAAAACAAAATGACAGTCTACAGATTGGGAAATGATCTTCACCCACTTTACATCTGACAGAGGGCTAATATCCAAATTTTATAAAGAAATCAAGAAATTGGACACCAAGAACCCAAATAACTCAATTAAAAAATGGGTTAGGCATGTCCTCCAGTTGAGGGATGGGGCCACCCACTCATCTCAAAAATATTAACCCAGAATTGCTCCTGTCTAAAGGAAATGCAGGGACAAAGAGTGGAGCAGAGACTAAAGGAAAGGCTATCTAGAGACTGCCTGTCCTAGGGATCCATCCCATCTGCAGACACCAAACCCAGACACTATTGCTGATTTCAAGAAGCATTTGTTGATAGGAGCCTGGTATAGCTGTCTTCTGAGAGGCTGTGATACCATATGCCTGTGAGGATATGGAGCAAGGAGAACACTCCTCCATTGCTGGTGGGAGTGAAAACTTGTACAATTACTTTGGAAATCAATTTGGTGGTTTCTCAGAAAACTGGGAATAGTTCTACCTCAAGAGATAGCTATACCACTCCTGGGCATATACCCAAAAGATGCTCTACCATCCCACAAAGATATTTCCTCAACTATGTTCATATCAGCTTTACTCATAATAGCCAGAAACTGGAAACAACCTAGATGTTCCTCAACTGAAGAATGGATAAAGAAAATGTGATACATCTACACAATGGAATACTATTTAGCTATTAAAAACAAAGACATTGGGCTGGAGAACTGGCTTAGTAGTTAAGAGTACTAATTGTTCTTCCAGCAGTCCATGTTCATTTCCCAGCAACTACATGGTGGCTCATAACCATCTGTAATGGGATCTAATGAACTCTTCTGTGTGTCTGAGGACAGCTACAGTGTACTCATTTAAATAAAATCAATAAATCTTAAAAAAAAAAAACCAAAGACATCATGAATTTTGCAGGCAAATGAATGGAACTTGAGAATATCATCCAAGGTAAGCCCAGTCCCAAAAGGACATGCATGGTATGCACTCACTTACAAGTGGATATTAGCCATAAAATACAGGTACAATGTTACACTCCACAGACCCAAAAAAGATAAGCAAGAGGAAGGTCCAAGCAAAGAAGCTTGAATGTTATTTAGAAGAGGAAATAAAATAGTCATAAGAGGCAGATGGAGGGAAGAAATTAGATGGGAGAGGGGACTGTGAAGGGATTGGGGAGAGGTTCAGGATCAGGTGTGGGGAGGGACAAGAGAGATGGCTAAATGGCCAGGAGAATGAATGGAAATCTGCAACTGATGGGGGTGGGGAGGTGGAGGACATCTCCAGGATATGACAGAGACCTGGGATAAGGCAGGTACCCAAGAATCAATGGAGGCGGGGGGGGGGGGCTTAGCTGTGACTCACAGCACTGGGGATGTGAAACGTGAAGAGGCCACCTTCTGTAGCCAGGCAGGAACCCCAGTGATAGGGACACAAACCTCCCCACAAAACTTTTGACCCAAAATTTATCCTGCCTACAAGAAATTCAAGGATGGGGGATGGAGTAGAGACTGAGAGGATGACTAACCAATAACTAGGTCACCTTGAGTGTCATCCCATGGGCAAGCACCAAGCCCTGACACTATTAATGATACTCTGTTATGCTTGCAGATAGGAGTCTAGCATGGTTGTCCTCTGAGAGCCTCCACCCATCAGATGGATGCAGAGACCTACAAACAGTGGAAGGAGCTTGGGAACTCTTATGGAAGAACAGGAGGAAGGATTGCAAGCCCTAAGGAAATAGGAACTCCACAGGAAGACCAAGGGTCAACTAATCAGGATTCTTGGGGCTCTAGAGACTTAACCACCAACAGAAAGTATACACAGACTGGACCTAGACCCCACTGTAGATATGTAGCATATGTGCAGCTTGGTCTTCATGTGGGTCCTGAACAAATGGAGTGGGGGATATCCAAAAAGCTGTTGCCTATCCATGGGCATGTTCTTCTACCTGGACTGCCTGACTGGCCTCAATTGGAAAGGATGCACCTAGACCTCAGAGACTTGATGTGCCAATGTGGGGATATATCCAAGGGCATTCCCAAACTCTCTCAGAGGGGAAGAGGAGGGGAAAAGATTGTGTGAGGGGGTGACTAGGAGAGGAGAGGGCAAAGCACAGGATGTAAAGTGAACAATAAAAAGAGTCCAAAGTTCAAAGTCTCTTCTGAGATTCATGCAATCTCTTAATTGTAATACTGTATAAAATCAAAATCAAAAGGCAGATCACATACTTCCAACATATCATGGCACAGGATATATATTACCATCTAAAAATAACATAGTGAAAAAAAACTGGACCAAAGCAAGACCAAAAACCAGTTGGGCAAACTCCAACTCTTCATCTCCACATCTAATGTCCAACTCCTTCCAGCTACGATGACTGCAGCACACTTCTCGACCTTGGGCTGGTTCCACTCCCTGTTAGCAGCTTTCCTCTGCAAGTATCCCATGGCTTTGGCATCTTTAACATCTTGCATCTTGAGGTATCCAAGGCAATTTCAACTTCATAACTTCTTGTTCCAGTGTCTAGGATCCACACATGATCTCCTGAGCTCCTCCAATGGGCTTTGGTCACCTCTCAAGCTTTGCTTTCTGTAGCATTATAGGCTCTGGTTGATTCCACTCCAATGCTGCTGCTGTTCTTGGTTGTTATCCCATGGTACCAGCATCTACAATATTCTGGGGGCTTCCACCACAATTAGGCTTCACCAACAGCCTCTCATAGACTCCCTAATTCATGGTACCAAGCCTCAACTTCTTTGCATGACCTCTTCAGTCTTGGGCCTTCAACTGACACTGAGGCTACATCTTTACCAGTGGTCTTTTCTGGTCTCTCACAGTATCAAGCCTCAGCTGCTCTCTATGACCTCTTCATGGCTTCAAAATCAGTACCACTTAAGTGACTCTTACACATTACCAAGTCCAGCTACAGCACAAGGTACAACTTTGGCTGTCTTGGAACACAGCTTCCTTGTATTCTCAGAAAACACTTCCCAGAAGATTTCACCTTAGTGGTGCTGGTCTCTTCTTAATCATCACTAATTTCTCAGCTCCAGCTAACCAGCATCAATTGTCCCAATAACCCTTCTACTCTTGACTCTAAAGTCAGAGCCATATGGCCAAAGTTGTCATGTTCTGCTGCTTGCTGGGGCTGAAACATACCCCCTGCCATGTTCTGTTTCATTATCTCGAGCTTTCTGTTTCTAACTCCCTCATTACCTTAGCTTGGTTGTCCTGGAAATTGCTCTGTAGACTGATGTTGAATGGTTAGAATCGCATGGCTCTGTTTCTTGAATGCTGGGATTAAAGGCATGTATTACCAGGCAAAGACCTAAGCTCTTCTCTACTTGGAACTTGTTCTGTTCCAAAAAGCCCTTGAACTCTTAAGATCTGATCGTCTTTGTCTCCTGAGATTAAAGGCATGTATCATCACACCACTAAGCTTTTCATGACCACTATTCCTCAAGATCTGGATCAAAAGCCTATGTTTTCCTGCCTCAAGATCTGAATCATAACTAGGCCCTCCATTTCTGGATTGTAGTTCATTTCATATTAAAAGTCCAAATGAAAACAATAATCAGGTAATAATGATGCCTAATATGATATAACTATTCCTTGTTCAACTGCAAACAAACAAAAAAACCCAATAAACTTACTTGGGTGGGATCTTGTCCTGAGGTCAACACTCCCTTAATCTGTATATCTCCTTGAACACAGGATTCAGCTACATTTGATGCTTGATCAAAACATTCCTCATAAGAGTGAACCATAGGATAGAGTCTAAACTTGGTTGATTTGAGACTTTCTTTGTCTATACAATTAATCTGAATCTCTCACCTTAGCTTCAGTCAAATTCTTTGAACAAGAGCAAAAGTGGCCACATTCTTCACTAAAATATCACAAGAACAGTCTCTTCTCCTCTAAAACCTCTTCATCTAGGTCCCTACAGTTTAAAACAGCCTCAGCATCACTGTCTTCCATGTTTCTACTAGTATGGCCCTTTAAGCCCCACTTAAAGCAGTCCACTGCTTTCCAAGTTCTTAAAAATCCACATTCTTCCAAATAAAAGCATGGTCAGACCTATTACAGCAATACCCCAGTCTTTGTCATCAACTTTTGTCTTAGTTTGGATTTCCATTGCTATGAAGAGACACCATGACCAAGGCTGTTCTTATAAAGGACAACTTTTAGTTGGGGTTGGCTTACAGTTTCAGAGGTTCAGTCCATTATCATCATGGTGGGAGCATGACACCACACCAGGCAGATATGGTACTTGATCCAGAGCAGCCAGAAGGAGACTCTTTAAATTTATCCCCCCATGACACATTTCCTCCAACAAGGCCACACATCCTAATAGTGCCAGTGTCCATAGGCCCAGTATATTCAAAATAACACAAAAGGTTGACTGAAGAGACCCATATATGCAACCTTGAGTGATCCATGGTCATCCATGCTAACATGAAACTTTTCAGGGGTGTGGCTGTTTGTGGTCATCCAGGCTCCTGTAAGTAACCCCTCAGTCTTGCTCCTTAAATAGGCCCGATAAGCTTGTTGGTTCACCAAGCTAGCTTGTCAAAATCATTACTTTGGTCAGCTGAGACCTGTCTGAGTAAATGTTTGCTCATGTCTCCCAAGGGAAATTTCACAAAACATCAAGAAACATCAAGAAACAGCTGCAGAAGCCAGGAAAGGATGTCTCCCAGGAGCCTAGGCAAACACAGGAGTATCTTAGATGCCTCAACAGTGTTCTTGGGAGGTGATTGCCAAGACTTATGGCCTCTAAGACAGTAAAGAGAACAAGTGGCCATTGCATAAAGACTGCAGCTCTATACCTTGTCCCCACAGCCACAAGGAAGGAAATCTACTTTCCAAAGTGTCTACACTGAGAGCTGTGGCAGCACTGTCTATTCCTGAAGCCTGGGCACACCCTCCCATGGTCATGAGAGCTATACTGCTCACACCCACTGAGCAGCTTGAAATGGGACAACCTGACAATGGGAGAAGCAGTAAGCAAAGACCTGACCCACTCATAAGTGAAGACAGTGATGTCAGTGCTGAGTATGGCTGTATATCAGGGGCCAGCAACATTGCCAATAATGATGTAGATTACTCAGTGTTGGTGACCCTAGTTGAGATGAGTATCCAATAGGGGACATGTGGAACTCATATTCAGATTTACAAACACAAATAAAAATGTCAGCCTTGGTAATAGGTGCCTATAATCCCAGAACTGTGGTGATGGGGACAGGAGAATCTCTGGGCTTGATGACTAGCCATTCTAGTCAAGTTAATGAACTACAGGCCAATGAGAGACCCTGTCTCAAAGAAGGTGGATATTCTTCCTAAAGAGAATGTCCTCTAGCCTCTACATGCACCAACTCAGATGTGAAAGGACACATATAAACAAACACATAAAAATAGTGACTGTATATCACGGGCCTAAGTAACAATAATGTATGTGCCTCCACACATATGTGCACACATGTGTACTTGCATATGCATGAACACACAAATAAACCCAGGAGAACAGTGACATTGTTAGGGCTGGACAGAGATGGAGAAGGGTGGGGTAACTTCTCTGGTGTAACCCTCAATCTGAACTCTGCAACAAGAATGTCTTAGGGGTTTACTGCTGTGAACAGACACCATGACCAAGGCAAGTCTTTTTTTTTTTTTTTTTTTTTTGATATTTTATTTATATTTTATTACATTCCCAGTTTACCTTCCACAAACCCCCTATTACATCCCCCCTCTCCCTGCTTCTATGAGGGAAGCTCACCCACCCACCCACCTACTCCCTTCTCACCACCTTGGCATTCCCCTACACTGGGGCATCGAGCCTTCACAGGACCAAGGGCCTCCCCTCCCATTGATGCCAGATAAAGCCATCCTCTGCTACATATGCAGCTGGAGCTACGGGTCCATCCATGTTGGTGTCTTCTTTGGTTGGTGGTTTAGTCCCTGGGAGCTCTGGAGGATCTGGTTTGGTTGATATTATTGATCTTTCTATGGGGTTGCAAACTCCTTCAGCTTCTTCAGTCAAGGCAAATCTTAAAAGAACATTTAATTAAGGCTAGCTTACAGGTTCAGAGGTTCACTCCATTATCATTAAAATGGGAGCATGGCAGCATCCAGGCAGGTATGGTGCAGGCAGAGCTGAGAGTTCTATATCTTCATCTGAAGGCTGCTAGTAGAAGACTCACTTCCAGGCAGCTAGGATGAGGGTCTTAAAGTCCACACTCACAATGACACACCTATTCCAATGAGAACACACCTACTCCAACAAGGGCATATCTTCTGATAGTGCCACTCTCTGGGCTGAGCATATCCAATCCATCACCAAGAAGAAGCATTATTCAGGGATTACAGTTCACTGGAACCACTGTGGATCCATTTACTAGGTGGTTTATAAACAACAAAGCTGAAAACCCAGCCTTTTCAGAATGGGTCTTTATACCTCAATTACCCAATCTAGGAACTCCCTTGTGGACATTCTCAAAGGTATGTCTCCCAGATAATTCTAGATCCTGTCAAGTTGACAATGAAGATTAACTGTTATAGGCACTAATTCCTCCTCCTATTTAATGATCAAAAGCTTTCCCCCTGGAGATTCCCTGTCCATTTATACATAGGGAATGCACCCTGTTCAGACCATAGTCCTGGGAAAGGAAAGTAGGGCAGGAACTGGGGATCTAAGCTGAGCTCAGGCAAAACACTGACCAGGCATAAACAGGTGAAAGCAGGGACACAGATGTCCCCATGGAAGAAGGGGCCTGGCACATCTGTGAAGTGACAAGCTGAAGGAAGCATGAAGGGGAGGGTCAGGGTTGAAGAATGCTAACAGAGAGATGAGAGTTAATGTTGAATGACATTCAACCCTCAGCAACAGCATTAAGTGATGAGACATTTATGAGGTGATAGGTCTGAGAGCTCTGCCCTAGAGGATGGCCTCAGTGCCCTTATAAAAGCCTGAGGGGTAGGGCCAGGGTGATGGCTCAGCTGGTAAAAGCAATTGCTGCACAAGCCTGACAACTTGATCCCTAGAACCTGGCAGAAGCCATGCAGGGAAGGCTGTGGTAAGCAAGTAAGCTTTCTGGAGATGGCCTACCATCTCCCCACCATGGCTGTGATGGATGTGCTATAAAGAGGCAAGGATCCTAGGGACTTGCTTTGTGCTGATATGCCTTTCCATGCTATATTCTTCATTTATCTGACATGGCGTAGAAAAACCTTCACTGCCTACAGTGAAATGCCCTGGGCATTTACTCATTCTGTTGGGCAAATTTCTTACACAATCCATATGAAGATGTACTTTCATATAATGATGCTGTTTAGATGAACTGATGATTTCATAATTCCTGATAATGATTTTATAGAACTCCTGAATTGATTCAAATAATTTTAAACCTCCTGTAGAATAAAAAAAAAAGTTGCAAATAGAGTTCTAAATAGGTTCTGTTAAACCTTCATATATTATGAGCTAATAGCACTGAGAAGAGAAACAGGCTTGGAACAAATTTACAGTCAAGAGAAACATTCCTTCTAGGTTAGGAATGTGGCCACTAATCTTGCTAACTAAGACCATAAACTATGATTGGGCAATTTATTATAAGTGCAAGAACAGAAAATAAATGATTGACTAGTTTATCAATACAAGACTCCAAAATAATAAGAAACAAGGCAATGACAAAAACCTTCCTTAAAAACTATTGCTTTAAACTTATAAGAACCTTGTGGAGCTAGAAAATAGATAAGGAATGTTTAGTCGGGTACAAGTCTTAAGGGGAAGACATATAAACCATTCTGATATAACTCCTTAAGCCTTATTGACCTATGACATGAACTATTGCTTTGAACTTACTATGAACTTATGGAATTTAAATGCTTCTCAAACCATGTAATCAATTGTCCTGGTGTAACTCCCTTTTGTGTAACATATTATCTGCAAGATAATTTTTTTCTTACATAGAGAACTTTTGTTAAGGTATAAAAGCTGAGAGCAAAAATAAAATGTGGGAGCCAGTTCTTTGGAGCCCTGCTCCATCTACCAAGTGCATGTATATAGATGTATATATGTTTATATGTATGTATGTGTGTGTGTGTACATAGGTATGTGTCTATGAATGTAGGTATGCGTGTATATATGAGTGTATGTATGCATGTGCACATGTGACATTGATGAAACTTGTAGGTTAGAGTGCCTTTCTGCTTTATCGTGGTGTGTGTGTGTGTGTGTGTGTGTGTGTGTGTGTATGACTTTTTCTTTCTTGCTAGATCACAGAGTTAATGAGTTCCAAGACTCTCACCAGCTTGCCACACTCCTAAGTTAAAGAGCTGAGAGCTTCTCACCACCAGGCAGAGTTAAATTCCTCCTTTTTCTAATCCCCTGCTGTATCCGCAGGAATTAATTGCCAGAAGCAATCAGTTCTAGCCCTTAAGGGTTAAA
Source organism: Mastomys natalensis (assembly GCA_021653895.1). NCBI lineage: Eukaryota > Metazoa > Chordata > Mammalia > Rodentia > Muridae > Mastomys > Mastomys natalensis. Next base: position 52,357 of record JAJTUV010001195.1, on the reverse strand, counting down.
AGAGTTCAGAGTTTCTTGCCAGTCACAGGGAGTGCTGTGTTCCCTCAGAGAAAACTTTGCTGAAGGATTACTCTAATGGTTCTAGCTGCCACAGGCACTTACCTAGAAACCCTGTACCCCATCCCTCACAGCTCCCACATTCCCTTACAGTAAGTTCTACCTCGAGCTGGCTAATCGTTTATGTTAATATTTTATTTTTTACCCGCACTATGCACATTGATGCCTGCATCATTATAGACTTTGATTTTTTATATATTTTCATCTTCACACAATTCTTTTACCAACCATGCTTTTTGTTGTTGTGAGTTTGAATGTGCACGTGCATGTGGAGGCCAGGGGGAGCCTCAGTGTCCTTCCTCGATGCCACCTAACTTATTTTATGAAACAGGCTGTCTCATTGCCCTGTATCTCACTGATTAAGCTAGGCTGGCTGGCTGGTAAGCCTTAGGGGTCCTCTTGTCTGAACCTCCCAGGGCTAGAATTATAAACACAAATTGCCACTACCACCACCACCATTCGCCTCTTTTTTATGTAGGTTCTGGAGATTCTCATAGTCATAGGTTCTCATGTTTCTGCACCAAGTGTGTTATCAGTAGACTGGGGGCACCTCAGTACATCCTTTGTTTGTGAGATGTACTGTTGCAGGCCTGATGCTGATGCTGATGCTGATGCTGATGCTGATGCTGATGCTGATGCTGATGCTGATGCTGATGCATGGCTGTATGTTATTTCCACATACAACTAGGCCACAAGCAATTTGTGCTCTCTACCTCTGATAAGATTTGAGTTGCTTCTGGGTTTGCTTTGAGTGTTCTATTGCAAACAAGACTCTTATGAGCATTGTGGCATCTTTGTCTGCTGCTCACATGTAAGGATTTTTGTGGTCCCCCATGTGTTTTTCTAGCTTTATTTCTTGATGTGATATAGCAATATGTGTTTCAAAGCAGCAACAACAAAATCAAAGTATTGAGTTTGGGATTTAGCTCAGTGGTAGAACACTCACCTGGCATGTTCAAGATCCTACTTCAAAGACTGGAGAGTTGTTTCTGTGGGTTTATGTGTGGGAAGAGGGTTTTAATAAATAGACCTGGCTGATCTTCAACTCACCATCCTCTTGCCTCTGCCTCCCAAATGCTGTGATAACAAACACGTACCAACACACTGAGCTTCTAGACAATTTTTTTTTGTGAGATGTTTGACCCTTTGACCTTGTGCTGCATGACCACCCTGTGTCATGGCTCCAGGCCTGAGCTTTCTTTATCTGACTTAAACTCACCCCACAACCCTTAAAACATTCAGAAATTCCTCGGGGGAGTTAGGCATGAGGGCAACAATATACTCCAATGATCCTAGCACTCAGGAAGTTGGAGCAGGAGGCCATCCTGAACTACATAAGAAGACTCAACCATAAAACAAACAAAATGAGAACAGAATCTAGCTAACTTGTGATCTGCCGTCTCTCCTCTCTCTTGTTCCTTCATCCACTCCTGTTTTCTCCAGATCTCTTCCTCAGTTCCCTTACTGCTCCTCCAGTTCTCTCATCTTTTGTCCAAATGAGATGCTTTTTAGATCATCTGTAATTAAGGGTATCCCTTCATGTGGGGCAAGTGGACTGTGCCACCAGACAGAAGAACTGGTAAGGTTGAGTGAGCTCAGACTCTGTGACTCTCAGAGCTGAGGATGGTAGGAGTGGAGCCATTCACTGCCTACCTCTACCTGCTCTGGAACACATAACCATGACACCCGCCCCCCCAGAGTTCTCAAAAGGCAGGATGCAGCCTAGCATTTTCAAACTTGGCTCAAGCACCAGCCATCTATTCTGAGATATACTATTTAAAACTAGAGTGCAGCAGGGCAGAGTGTGGCTGAGACATGTTACATAAATACTCTGTATTTTGTTTTGCTCTTAGCTTGAAGCTCCTAACAGGTTAAAGGGAAGAGAAAGACACAGATTGTTAATTAAAAGAATGATATAGTTTGGGCACAGTGGTAAAGTTGGACGTGTTCAATTTTAAAACAGGGTCTCATGTAGCCCAGGCTGGTCTTCAGGCTTATGTAGCCAAGGATAACCTTGAACTTCTGATCTATCCATGACTGCTAGGATTACTAGCTTGTAGAGTGGGGAATGAACCCAGGGCTTCCTTTACAACTAGGCAAGTACTCACTCTACCACTCAGCCCTACAGATGTATTAGAGCTACATCCAGAGGCAGCCAGAGGTTGAGTCTTCAGAGACCTTGAGACAGCCCCTCCACCTAAAGGAGGAGCCTCTCCTCCTTTCAGAGAGGAATCCAAAGGATAGGAAGCCATCATGATACCTCACCCTCCCTCAGAGCATAGTGCCAGGGATTAAAGGAAAGAACCACTCAGTTTCATATGTGCCTCTCTATTTTGCCCTTTGCTACAGCACTTCTAGGGAGACATAACTGTCCCCTTTGTACAAATGGAGGAACTGAGGCTCCATCAGGGCAAATATTTGTCCTAGGCCACACAGTTGGTAATAGATACTAGACCTAAAACCATTGATTTGTCCCTATCCTCACTTGTGAGAGAGTCCAGGTCATATCGCTATCAGCTGTTTATTAGAAACTATGCAAGCCTAGGCATAGTGACTTAACCTCTCTATGCCCCAGTTTCTCATCTATAGAATGAGTATAAGACACCATCTATCTCCAGAGCTGTGAGGATCAATACATCAACACACAGGGAATCATCATCTGCCTCCAAAACTGTGAGGATCAATACATCAATATACAGGGAATCTTCTCAAGCATAGCTGCTGTCTACAGTATGTGCATCTGCTGTCCCTCTTGGGATCTTGGTCAGGTTCCTGGGACTTGCACTTTTCCTCAAACATTATGCTTATTGACATGGTTCTAGGGTTCAAGTACAACTCTGGAAATATTAGAATCCCAGGACCTGAGGTATATCCAGAGATATACCCTTCACACAATTATCTTCATTGCCTGGTGCAGTTCTGACTCAGGCTGATTAAATGCTGCAAATGCCTGGAGCAAGCTGAGAGGCAGGCCACACATCCCCTTTATGAAAATCCAACCAGCGGGTGGAGTATAGAGATAACCAGCACACCCCACTGGGAGGCTGAAGATACTTAATTTTCTGGAACTCAGATAAACAGTTGAAATGAGGAGGGATATGAGACAAACGGAAGCTAAGCCAGGCAGCAAAGGGCTGCAGGAGATATTACAAGTTAATGATGTGATTGATCCCTGGCTGGGATGAAAGGAAAGACAATGAGCCTGAGATTGTAGCAGCAGGACAGGAAGGGAGGGACAAGACTATTCAGGAGGAGAACAGACCCAGCATTAGCCTCCAGCTGCCTGCTGGTTGCTGTGGTGGGGGGTGGAAGGGTATGGGAGGGTTGTGAGACCCAGGGGCTCCGTGACTTCTTCTAGGAAACTTCATAAAGATAAACAAACCTCAGCAAAGAGATCTCAAAATACCATTTTGTAGGTTCAGAGCCAGAGGACAAGCTAGAGGGAAGACACATTAGGTATTCAGATTGGGAAACACACAGCACTGAGGGCTCCTTTATGACCAGGCTATGTACCTGACCATAGCCTTTAATCTGACTGTGGCGAATAACTTGATTTCATTGGCCTGGGTGCCTTGATATATCTTTTTGTTAGGAAGCACTTAGTGTGAGATAGGGTCCATGGGAAGACTCAAAAAAATATCAATATTGTAAGCGTCATAGTTACTTTTCCTGTTAGAATACAATAGCTAACAAAGAGTAATTGAAGAGTGGAAGGACCCATTTGGGCTTGTGATTTGTGGGTGCATTCCATCATATGGCATCAGGAATCTGAGACAGCTGAACATATCATATCTACCATCAGGAAGCAGAGAAATGAGTGTTGTTACCCAAATGGTTTTCTCCTGTCTCATTTTTCATTCAGTCTGTGTTTCCTGCCCAATGAGTGGTGCTCCTCACATTGAGCAATGGTCACTCCACCTCAGTTAAACCCCTGCAGAAACTCCCTCATATATACCCAGAGCTGTGTCCCCTGGGTGATCCATTCCAGTTGGCAATCAAAATGAACCATTACAGAGGTCCCCAGGAATCTTTGCAGAAACAAGGCTCCAGAGAAAGCTCCTAGTGGTCTGGCTTTACTAACTTAGGGCTACAATCTCTCCCACAGACCCATGTATTAAAGGATTGGTCCCAAGCATGGAGCTGTTAAAAGGTGGTGGAGCCTAGTAAGAGGAAGTTAGGTCTTAAGGGGAATTCTTTCATAAAGGATTATAGGACCCCCATCTCTTCTTCCTCCCTTTCCAAGGTATTCTGCTTCATCCAGGCTCACAGCAATACGGTCAACTGATCACAGACCTGAAACAACGAGTTCAGAGAACCTTTTTTTATGAATTTACTATCCTAGTTGTTTCTTATCAGAGCAGAAAGTGGCCTAGCACAGTTTCTTTTTTTTTTTTTTTTAATTTTTTAATGGATATTTTATTTATTTACATTTCCGATGTTATCCACTTTCCCCGTTTCCCCTCCCTAGAGTCCCCTATCCCATCCCCCCTTCTCTTTTTTGCTTTTATACCATTTTAATTACATGCAAGTATTAAGGTTAGTTCCAGGTTGAGGGTCTAACAATACAATAGATACAAATAGTCAAGGAACAAGCAAGACAATAAACACAAATAGTCAAAGAACAAGCAAGCCATTAAACCCGATTGTGTGAACACTCCTGTGATCACTGTCTCTAAGGGCATATTAGGATGATCAAAATATCTGAGCCAACTTCCTGTCCTAGCCCAGTCATTTTCATGTCTGAAGCCTACTTCCTTGTTCTAGCCTAAAATTTAGATTCCTGTCTGAAATTACTTCTTTGTTCTAGGCTAATATTTAGATTTCTGCCTGAAATTACTTCTTTGTTCTATCCTAAAGTCAGATTCCTGCTTGAAGTCTACTTCCTTGTCCTTGGCCACTGTCATATTCCTGCCAAGCAGCCCATTTCCTTGTCCTTGGCCCATGTCAGATTCTTGCCAAGCAGCCCCAAAGGCTATCTGCATCCCCCCTCTTTTTTATTTCATAAACAATTCTGAGCCTGTCTTAGGTCATACTGATAAGAATGTCTTCTTACCTGTCATGGTATGTGCCTTATCCAAAGTTATAATGACTCTTGTATTGTTCTTAAATGTGACCAGTTATTCAGACTCAATCATGGACTGGTCTAGAAATCAATCCAATATTGGAAATAAGAGTCTTCATTTGGAAGGCTGGATCTGGACATTTTCAGAGACATATTTGGAAGTTAGCTGCAGTTATCTATTATGTTATGTTAGCAAGAGGTAAAGTTGGGGCAGGATCTGGATTTCAAACAGGTGTTAGTACATGTGTTAAGGCTCTTTTAATTGTCAAGTTAAAATTACTTTTGTTTCTTCTACAGTATTTAATGTAACTTGCATTGATTGTACACCTTCTAATTGTGTTTGTGTTTTGAAATTTGGCATGTCAGTTACAGAGGTCTATCAACCAGCTTTTGTTTTAGTGCCCTGAGTATTACAGAACCTTTGTATTCTAAAAATAGCTTGCAAGTACTGGAAGAAATGAGTCAGGCTTTAAGCAGAAGCAAGAGGGTAGTGGGCTTGATTATTGCTGGTATAACAGATTTAACTACATTAATTGCTAGCACCACTGCCTCTGCAATTGCTTTGACACAAGAAGTTAAGACAGCTACTTTTGTTAATCATTTAGCAAAAAATGTTACTAATGTGTTGAATATACAAGAGGATTTAGATAGGCATTTGGAACAATGGATTGATGTTCTTTATCCTATTCAAATTATTGGAAGGAGGTTCAGAATTTAAGGGTAAGGAGCCATCTCGAGTGTCATGCAAAATACCATTGGATTCATGTTAGTTCTAAAATTTACAGTGGTGGTCATTATAATTAGGAAGAAGTTTAAAGACACTTGCAGTGCATTTGGCATAATTCTAACACCTCTCTGGATGTTTCATAAGTTTGCATAGTGAGCTTATGAATTTAGAGAATGCTGCTCTGCTGAGCATTGGTGCAGCAGATACTGCAGATAAAATTACCCATGGCCTGAGGTCAGTATTTCTATTTTGGTCAAGCTTCAAGAATGGCATATATAGCTTGATCATACTAGCCCTTTTTGTCCTGGGAATACTTTTATTCCTGCCCATCATGTTAGAGCTTGTCTTTAACAACATCAACATGTTGGCAGCCAAAGTTCATGGCTTGAACCTGAAAATGGACCCCCAGACAGAGTTAGTAAATTAACAAGCTGTCAAGCCAAGGATGGGTAAGATTCTGCACAGAGCCTTACCAACCTAAGACAGAAGTACATTGCTTTAGATAATGCACAGTTTCTATCTAAAGAAAGGACACCTGACTTGATTTGTGTCTGATCCCTACCTTCAACTCAAGGTCAAGGAGAAGGGTTTTGTTGTAGATATGAGGGAGAATTCAGCAGAGGCATCTAGAAGGGTCCAGACTGAAGCAGGCCATGACTTAGGGAGGTTGGGAAGAGGAAGGAAGAGAAGAGAGAACAAGGAGGAGAGAGGGAACTAGGAACCAAGAGCTGAGGACCAAGAGAGCACAGAAATGGCTGGGTTATATAAAAAAGGAGAAGTTAGGGGAAGTGCTAGAGAGGTTTACAGTAGAGAGAGTTGGGTGAGAAATACTGAGGACTTTGTAGTAATAGGTACTTGTGCTGTTGGAAGAACCTGGCAGGCAGCATCTGCTTTGATATGGTAATAGGCATCTCAGTTAGCCCTTTGTCCTGAGTTTCTTTGGGACCTGACCCTGAGTAGGTGCAGTAATGTTGGCAAGCTGAGGGTTGCAACAATAAGCAGGCACATGATGCCAGGAGATAGGTGGGAAATGTTGGTAAGAAGAGTATGAAGAGCATTGGCCACAGCTTGGACATTAGGGGGAAGTGCTGGTTAGTAAGGTTCCACAGAGTAAGTCTGAGGAGGTGGCTCTTCCTTGGCTGGAAGTGCTGTGGCTGAGAATCCAGGAGAGCCCAAGGAGTGCTCAACTAAAGGAGAACTGGAAAATGTAGGTGAGCAACCTGAGACAGCTATTTGTCAGAAGCCTAGCACACTTGGAAGTCATCAGGTGGCTCTAGCTAAGGTCTTGGAGGGGAGGCTGAGAAGGCCTCTTGGGTATATCAGAGTGCTGTGGATGGAAAAAGAGCTGTCCCCAGACTCCTTGTGAGAGTCCATGGGTGCTGATGCTCCCTTGGAGAACAAGACAGAGAGAGCTCTGTAGTACAATGTGTGGTCCATGGTGTGAACTATGTCCCAGGTTTCTTTGGGACCTGACAACAATGGTGAAATAAGACAAAATCCACTGTGGGCATGTTGGCAACCGATTAAGGGACAGGGGATCTTTGCATTGGGATTAGCTTCAGGGAGGCTCTGCCTCCAAGACAGACATCATGGGGTCAAACTATGCTTCTGCTGTACACTAGCTACTGACCCTGAGTGAATCATGTCTCTCTTGCCTCAGTTTCTACATCCACAAAGGAGAAGAGAAGAAATTACATTTTGTTGGTTTCTGTGAACAAATTATGCCATGTGTAAGGCACACTATGTGGCATTTCAGAGCCTCCAGGAAACAGTAGCTCTTAGCTGACTTGCCTTGGGCCCAAGTAATAGGAGATGCTTCTGATCTATCACCAGTGCTTAGGGAAAGAGTGCATCTTCCTCTCACTCTACTCAACATTCTGGCAGGAGAAAGAGGAGGCATAGGCCAGGCATCCCAGATGACAGTACAGCCAACAGCTAAGGGATGAGCAGAAGGATAGATGGCAGTTGCTACTAGACCTGGTCTGAATAGGATCTGCACACGGCCACCTGGACTCTGGAATACAGGCTAATTCATGGGTTGCACAATAGCTGTAGACTTATCATGAACATGTATAACAGAGCCAATCTCCATGTGGCCATGACTGCCACTGGTACAGCCAAAGGCTAATAGGTTTAGGTCAGGCAGAGATTCTGCCATAAGCCTGGAAACACTCCACAGAGTCTGACATTGTCTCCCTCTTACTCTAGGCCAAGAGAATATGCATGTAAGGAGAGGGGGGACTAGGGTGGGTCAGGACGCATAAGGTCCCTACCACAGGCAGGTAACACTCATCAATTTTTGGTAGATGTAGTTCCTACAGCTCCTCTCCCCTCCCCTTTCCTTCTTTTCACTCTCCTCCCCTTCCCTTTCTTCTCCTCTCCTCCCCTTCTCTCCCCTCCTCTTCTCTTCCCTTCCCTCTCTTCTTTCCTTCCCTCCCACATTCCTCCTTCCTTCTCTCCTTCCTTCTTTCCTTCCTCACAAACTGGCATCTATTGCTCCTGCAGCAGCAAATGCATCCTCCAACCATCCCAAGTACCGCCAGGCTGAAGGGGTCCTCAGTCCTTTAAAGCAGTCTTGTTTTTGTCTTATTTTTAATGCATAACATGTGAGGGGTTGTTTCTTGAACCCTTATGTTTTGGTTTGCTTACTTCCAGACAAAGGGAACATTGTTTCTTATCTGTAAACTGGAAATGTTCTGAATCCATCCTTCAAGGGATTCTATCAGCAGCAGTCTTGACAGTGAAGCATTAAGCCAAGATCTGCCACATTCAGAGTAGAGTGAATGGCTGTCGTCAGTATTGCTCTCCATTTTACAGAAGGGAACAAAATACCAGAATGTTATATTGAGAGAGCAGGTTTGAAGGGGAAACTGCACAGGTGTGTGAAAGAGATTCTAACCCCCTCTTTCACATCTGGGAGGCCTGCAGCAGCTCCTTTAACCTGGAGTCTCATTCTCTTCCTCTGCCAAATGAGATAATCATGCACCCTGCTGCACTGGCAGAGCTGAAAAAAAAAAATCAGCAAAGGAAGGAATAATGGCATGACCTGTCTGAAGGGTGATGCTCCCCAGCTTCAATTCTGGTGGACAGACAACTGAGAGGTTTGTCCAGCTCGGCTACCTGTTATGTTTTGTTTTCTATTTTATAAGAACACAGTTCCAGCCCACTTATTATCTTTTCAGAGAGCCCATACATTCCATGTCCAGTAGCCTGGGCAGTATGCTTGCTTAGGAATTAGATCAGCACTAGTTTGCATGGGCTAGGGGACTCTGTAGTGCACACACAAACACAGCTCTTGCCTGATGGAACTAAGTTCATTCGAGCATAAAAGCATCTTCAAGTTTAGGAACCACTGTGTGTTCTCTTTGGTTTTAGAGACCTCTCATAGAGCCAAGGAAGGTGGCTGTGCCTTGGCCTTGCAGACTGTGGTGTTTGGAAATCCTCTTCCAGTCCCCCTAGGTTCCAAGGGGTTGAAAGATGTCCCCATCTCTTCTTACTCTTTGCTGTGACTGTTAAAACCCAATTTTTAGAAACATTTTTTCTTTTGGAAGATTCTCTGTTCCATCTCCTGGAAATCCTGAGCTCTGGGGACCCAAATCACCAGGAAGCCCTGGAGAAAGGTGCTTCTGCACTGGGGACACCAAAACCTGGGGAGTCTGAGTCACCTGACTAGATTCATCCAGCTTTTTCTGGTCGAGCTCCTCAGTGCTGACACTGTGCTCTTGCCTCACACCAGGGCAGCACCTGTGGTATCCTCACCCCTAATGAATGACAGGAAAAGAACTGTGGCTTTGAGAACAGGCTAGCCCAAGCTCAACTCAGCAGTCTTGTTTGAATGAGAGTAACAGTTGAACATGGTGGTGCACGTCAGTACTTAGCACTGGAGAGGCCAGCCTGGGATTCATAGTGAGCCACTGTCACAAAACAAAGCAAAGTAAGAAGTACTAGATGATAATACTTACTCATCTAGGTTATAGTGAGAATCTAAGATCCTTTTATTTTGGATATAAAGTTAATATTTATGAAAAGCATGCATTTTACGTTTTATTATAGTTAAGAAATTACCTCTAAACATCATACCACATCTCCTTAGAACAAGCAAGAGGCCAGTTGTATGTTTACAAAATATTCACCTTGATATTGCCACTTCCCTGAATGCTATTGCTGGTTCCCCATAAACCAACTTGATATTTCCCCTAGCTCAAAATGAGAATCTGCCTTTCCACACACACATGCACACACTTATCAGCATGTATACATGATTGCATAAACGCACTTGTGTGTACCTGTGCCTGCATAATTTTGTCAGGGTTGTGGCTATCACAGCATCCCCTGCAGGACCTGACATGTGAGCTTGTAAGCCAAGCTCAGCCCAGCTCCAAGGAGATGGGGGGTTCAAAAGTATTCCTCAATACAACAAAAACACACCTACCACATAACAAGCCTGAGAGTAAAGCTTTTGAAAAATGCCACAAATAACCAGTGTCTAGTATTTCCCACTTAAAACAGCAAAGTTGAAACATAAAGACAAATTTCATAAGGTTTCCAGAAAGCTTGTAATTTCCAGAGAGAGAAAAGACTTGTACCTTGACCTATCTTTCATGGTGACCTTAATCCTTTCTTCCCGTACCAAAAATCAGGATGTATTTTTATAAGTTGTTAGTATTCCCTTTTTAAAGAAAATATTATTTTAATTAAGAAAACTGAATTTGCTGGGCATGGTGGCAACATCTTTGATCTTGGAACTCAGGAGGCCAAGGCAGGTGAGTTTGAGGCTTGCCTAGTCTATATAGTAAGTTCCAAAACTGCCAGGGCTGTTATACAGAGAAACCCTGTCTCAAAAAAACCAAAACCAAAAATGAAAAATGAAGGAAGGAAGGAAGAAAGGAAGGAAGGAAGGAAGGAAGGAAGAAGGAAGGAAGGAAGGAAGAAGGAAGGAAGGAAGGAAGGAAGGAAGGAAGGAAGGAAGGAAGGAAGGAAGGAAGGAAAAGAGGAAAGAGGAAATTCATTTAATCCAGTCTGCTTCTGAGAACATGTGGTATAAGGGGTTTTCTTGTTGCTTCTAGGGGCTCAGTCTTACTGTGTGGTGCTCAGTTCCCCTCCCCCATGCTCTCCAAGCTGCCTCTGTCCTACATACTTCGACCCTTGCTTCCCCACTCACTCACATGAACCTGAGTTCTGACTCTCGACGGACCAGGACTTCACGGAGACGCTGGATTTTGGCCATCTCCAGCTCGATCTCCTCTGGCATCATGCTGGTCTCAGCCATAGAGATGATGTCCAGCTGACCTGTGTGGACAGGAGACTGGTGTCAGGACTCCAAGGCCACCAGGGCTTTCAAAAATTCCCACCAGAAATAGGAGGTGTGTTTTGTCATCCCAGCTAGCAGGGAGGCAGTGGTGGGAGGGCTGTGAGATCAAGTTCCATCTGGAAACAGTGAGATTCTCTCTCTCCAAAAAGTAAGAATTCTTATAGGGAAAACTATGCTATTGCTTTTGGGAACAGCCATGCTCTGGCAGCCATGACACACTGCAGGGGCAGACATATGAACTGGGCTGACAGCATGTGTGAGAAGGAAACTTCCAAAACCAGGAAACCCATGGTGCTATGTGTTCCCAGGATAATGGAATGAAGAGAGGCTGAGATCTGTGTGACATGATTAGAAATTATCAAGGTATGCTCCTCCTCAGACCTGGATTACCTAGGAAGCAGCTTGTCATAACGCATGTCGAATTTTCCAGCTTGCTCGCCATTCCTGCATGCACCTGCTACCTTAGTGTTCTCTGCATTGTGATGCAGCATGAGACGTCACCCAGGCTTGAGCTTTCTGGCCTTCACTAGAACCTCTTTTCTTTACAAATCCTGGCTTCCTGGGTATTCTGCCATAATAGCAGAAAATGAACGAAAACAGATGTGGAACCTTCTGCACAGGCTCAGCAGGCTGGTGGGAACTTTCTCAGGCGTTGCCCAGCCCTTTGGTTTTGTCTCTTTGACCATGACAACAATGCATACCCACTCCACAAAGACTAAGGATAAGTCTAAAAGAAAACTCTGTGTTTTAATTATTTTAAGGTACTACTAAGTAATGTAAGTAATAGTAATACAAAGTAACATAACTTTCTTGTTATTCAGAGGACGCTAGTAGGAAAAAAAAAGACACCGAAAAAAATTCAGAGCTAGCGAGGAGGGGAAGCTCTTGCTGCCAAGTCTGATGATCTGAATTCAAGCCTCAGAAGACATAAGATGCAAAGAAAGAACCGCCCCCCATTGTCCTCTTACTTCTACACATACACTGTGGCACAAATGTGCCCTACCCCCCACAATAAATAAATAAGTGAATATAATAAAAATGTTATCCATAACCACAATACCCAGAGAGAGCCACTAATTACATTTAATAGGCATCCCTCCAGGCTTTCCTTTTTCTTTTTCATTTTCTATAAAAAACAAAAACAAAAAAATCTATCACATTTGGAAAAAGAAAGAGACACATAGCCACGAGATTTGGGTTTGTTCATTTTTACACTAGGATTCGTGTAGCTCAGGTTGCCTTTGGATCTCCTATGTAGCCAAGGATGACCGTGAACTCCCATCCTTCTGTCTCTGCCTTGCAAGTGTTTCTAAGGTGACAGGCCTGTCATTACTCCCTAGGGTAGTCCATGGAGCATCACGATGGTTATCACCATAGTTGAGAATCCGTAATCCAAAGCACGACACTGAAGGGGGCAATTCTGCACCTGGCCTCTGTATAAAATTACCTACTCGCAGACAGAAGTATAAAACTCCCCTGCAGCTGTAGTCACAGGTTGTGAGCCACCTGATGTGAATTCTAGGAGCTGAACTCCGGTCTTCTGCAAGAGCAGTACATGTTCTTAACCTCTGAGCCAACCTTCCAGCCTCAAACATATTTAAGTGGACTAATAAAAATCTACCAAAATGTTAATATATACATGTATAAACCATTAAACATGTCCATGCAGCCCCTGCTCTGTAGTCTGAGTTTGTCATGCCTTGCTCTTCTTCCTCAGTACATATCATGTGCATGCCCCAGTCCTCATCTGCTTCTCGGCAGTGCTGTGAGATCCTGGGCCACTTCTATTTGTGGCCATACTATGAATTGCTTCCCAATGTAAAGAATTCTAAGTGGTCTCATATGGCTTTTCAATGACAGTCCCCAAAGGCAACCCTCTACACACATTGAAGCAGTTGCACTTGGCTACATTTCCAGAAGAAATAGGGGTGGATAAAAGATGAAATATTCTGAGGCCTTTATGGGTGGTGCAGGCAACTTATGTTAAGAGGTATGTGCTGATTTCTTCTACACAACTTCCTGAGGCTGGGGAACAGTAAAGATGTATATTGAGGATATGAAGGAAACTTGCCAGCATTATGGGCTGGACAAGGTCTCCTCAGGGCCATGTGGTTGTGTTTCAGACACCCCCACCATCCAACACCCCCACAATAGTATTCTAGTTCCCATTGCTCCAGGCTCAATGCCAAGATCCTCCTAGACTGGAACAGTAAAGTTCTGCTGGAGAGAGGAGATAGGATAGGTTGAAAAAACTAAACTCGGGCTGGGAGGGGGCTGGGAGGGGGCTGGAGGGGGCTTGGAGGGGGCTGGGAGGGGGCTGGGAGGGTGGCTACCATGCAAGCGGAAAGCCTTGAGTTTGGAACCCAAGCACCCACTTGGGTATGTCAAGTGCTGAGACCCAGGTGTCCCTGCTCTAACTTACTCCATGTTGTATAAAACAGTAGTCTTTTGATTCATGCCTTGCCCTAGAATACTCCATTTTATAAGCATCTTTTGTCTCTATTTTGAGGGAAAAGGATGACTGACCCTGGGTAGAACCAGAAATGACAGCATCTGCCAGGTACCACTCGTCCAGCACAGCTGATAAATGACTTATCCCTGTGGTTCTATAAGACTGAAATGAGACTGTCTTGAAAAACCAAAAAAAAAAAAAAAAAGACTGAAATGAGACTATAAAAGCACATGGGTACATTAAAATCTTATCAGGCAACTTGGCTCAAGAACTTATCACACACATCAGACCAAGGAAGAGGTGACTCCATTACAGGGATCACATAAAGTAACAAGTACCTAACCACTGAGATGGCCAGGTGCCACAGAAACCTGTCATCTGATACATGGCATGCGGGTTAAGGGCAAGAACTCAGCTCTACCTGAACTCGGGCTCAGCCCGTCCCCTGCACTGATGCCACTGACTGACAGTCCACCTATCGCCATATGGCTTGAACCTGACTATTGCTTCCCATTCCATACCTCACAGCTGAGCTCTGCAGCTTCGCTCTCTAACCTGACTCCAGCAGTTCCAGGAGCAGGCACCTCCAGTTCATTGTCTTAGTAATACAGACTGTTTCTCAGCCCATTTCTGAAACCTCTCGAACTCTGCTGCAGGCTGTTTGACTAGCAATCACTCTGTAACCCATGTGCATTTAGATACATAGATATATTTACAGTGATCTGAGAATTAACATTTATAATTAAGACTAAAGTAAACCTTGCATTCACCTCAGCCAGGCTACCAAGGCAAGAGGTATGGCAATTTGCTGTCAATGAAATCTATAAATCTTGTTAATCTATTGTTATTTAACAAAACGGACATTGTGGAAAGGCACAGACATGTTCATCAATGTCTGGCATAGTGTGCTCATAACAACAGACATCTGGAACACCAGCACTGGGTATGAGAGAGTGGCTGACCAACCAGCTTAACTGAATTAAAAAGCTTCAGGTTCAGTGACAGAACCAGTCTCAAAAAAAAAAAAAAAAAAAAAAAGTGGCTCCCATGCATATGAACACACTTGCACATGCAAAACACACACACATACACACACACACACACACACACACACTAATAATGACATTCAGATGGCTTTGGGTAACCAGCTTTTGAAGGGTGTCATGGGATGAATGAAATTTGATGGTATAGTCTGGGACTCCAGCTCTACCCCTCACTCTCTGTAGGACTTTAAGCTGTCTGTCAATCACTCTGGCTCAGCTCTGTGACCAGGTCCCCCACACTATCAGTCATAGGAATGAATTACTCAGGTGTGTTGTGCACCATATATGGTCACAAGGAACCTTTGAGGGACCAGTGTACTTGCTTAACCTGCACCTCTTGTCCTCACCCCATGCTAGCAAGGTCAGGATGTCACTCTCTCAGAAAGCATCAGTAGCCAGGCCCCAAAGCAGCAGAGGTGTGGGGAACTGTGGGGAGGGAAATGGAATCTATAAAGAGCCAGAAAAGGGAGTTACTAAAACTTGCTCTAAATCATCAGCTACATGAAGTCTAATATCCCTTCCTTGCCAAATATTTTTTCCTCTGCAAAATAGGAATGCAGCCTTTTTGCTGGGGCAGACTCCTAGCTGGTCTGCTCCATGAAGACACATTATTCTGACTGATCCTAGAGGAGCCACTACACTCAGAACAGCAGATAAGAACCCTCCCCCACAACCCCACACACCAGAGCTGCAGTTGGGAGCTTGGGACACTCAGGACCCATCACTCACCCAAACCCACCCTCCCGAATACCACTCCCATTCCGCCCCTCCCTTGATCCTTTTTGCTGGGGCAGACTCCTAGCTGGTCTGCTCCCATGAAGACATCATATCCTGACCCATCCTAGAGGAACCAGTGCACTCAGAGCAGAGGAGAATCCATTGCACATGGAGCAGTTAAGAAAGCTGGACTCCCAGGAGCTCTAACACGTCCAGGATCATAGGATTTCAGGATCCCAGAGGCAGCCAGAGTCCCAGGAGCTCTTCCACCCAGGAGATCAGGATCACAGGATCACAGAGACAGCTGGACTCTGAGGAGTTCTGACACAATCAAGATAACAGGAGAGACAGGCTCCAGTCAAACACAGTGAGTGCAGGTAGCACTAGAGTTAACCAGATGGTGAAAGGCAAGTGCAAGAACATAAGCAACAAAAACCAAGGTTACTTGATATCATCAGGACCCAGTTCTCCCACCATAACAAGTCCTGGACACCCCATTACATGGGAAAAGCAGGATTCAGAATTAAAATCACTTCTCATGATGATGATAGAGGACTTTAAAAAGGACATAAATAACTCCCTTAAAGAAGTACAGGAGAACACAGGTAAACAGGTAGAAGTCCTTAAAGAGGAAACACAAAAATCCCTTAAGGAATTAAAAGAAAGCACAACAAAACAGGTGAAGGAATTAAACAAAACCACCTAGGAAATAAAAATGGAAGTAGAAACAAAAAGAAATCGGAAAGGGAGTCTACCCTGGAGATAGGAAAGAGAACAGGAGTCATAGACTCAAGCATCATCAACAGAATAAAAGAGATAGAATCTCATGTGCAAAAGATATCATGGAAAACATTGACACAACTGTCAAAGAAAATACAAAATGCAAAAAACTCCTAACCCAGAACATCCAGGAAATCCAAGACACAATGAGAAGACCAAACCTAAGGATAATAGGTACAGATGAGAGTGAAGATTCCCAACTTAAAGGGCCAGTAAATATCTTCAACAGAATTATAGAAGAAAACTTCTTTAACCTAAAGAAAGAGATGCCTTTGAACATATAAGAAGCCTACAGAACTCCAAATAGACTAGACCAGGAAAGAAATTCCTCCTATCACATAATAATCAAAACACCAAATGCACAAAACAAAAAAAAAATACTAAAAGCAGTAAGGGAAAAAGGTAAAGTAACACATAAAGACAGACCTATAAGAATTACACCAGACTTCTCACCAGAGACTATAAAAGCCAGAAGATCCTGGACTGATAACATATAGACCCTAAGAGAACATAAATGCCAGCCCAGGCTACTGTACTCAACAAAACTCTCAATCACTATAGATGGAGAAACCAAGATATTCCAAGACAAAAGCAACTTTATACAATATCTTTCCACAAATCTGGCCCTACAAAGGATAATAGATGGAAAACTCCAACACAAGGAGGGAAACTACAACCTAGAAAAAGCAAGAAAGTAATCTTCCAACAAACCCAAAAGAAGTTAGCTATACAAACATAATTCCACCTCTAATAACAAAAATAACAGGAAGCAACAATCACTTTTCCTTACTATCTCTTAACATCAATGGACTCAATTCCCCAATAAAAAGATGTAGACTAATGGACTGGATACTTAAACAGGACCCAGAATTTTGCTGCATACAGCAAATTCATCTCAGTGACAAAGACAGACATTACCTCAGAGTAAAAGGCTGGAAAACGATTTTCCTAGCAAATGGTCCCAAGAAACAAGCTGGAGTAGCTCTTCTTATATCGAATAAAATCTACTTTAAACCAAAAGTTGTCAAAAAAAAAAAAAAAGATAATGAAGGATATTCATACTCATTAAAGGAAAAATCTACCAAGATGAACTCTCAATTCTGAACATCTATGCTCCAAATATAAGGGCACCTACATTCTTAAAAGAAGCCTTACTAAAGCTCAAAGCACAAATTGCACCTCACACAATAATAGTGGGGGACTTCAACACCCCAGTCTCAGAAATGCACAGATAACAGAAACTAAACAGAGACACAGTGAAACTAACAGAAGTTATGAAACAAATGGATTTAACAGATATCTATAGAACACTTCATCCTAAAACAAAAGAATATACCTTTCTCAGCAATTCATGGTACCTTCTCTAAAACTGACCATATAATTGGTCACAAAACAGGCCTCAACAATACAAAAAGATTGGAATAATCCCTTGCATCCTATCAGATCACCACGGACTAAGGCTGGTCTTCAGTAATAAGAAAAACAATGGAAAGCCCATATATACTTGGAAACTGAACAACGCTCTACTCAATAACTTGGTTAGGGAAGAAATAAAGAAAGAAATTAAAGACTTTTTAGAATTTAATGAAAATAAAGGCACAACATACCAAAACTTATGGGACACAATGAAAACAGTGCTAAGAGGAAAATTCATAACTCTAAGGCCTACAAAAAGAAACTGGAGAGAGCATACACTAACAACTTGACAGCACAACTGAAAGCTCTAGAACAAAAAGAAGCAAATACACCCAAGAGGAGTAGACAGCAGGAAATAATCAAACTCAAGGCTAAAATCAACCAAGTAGAAACCAAAAGAACTACACAAAGAATCAACAAAACCAGGAGTTAGTCCTTTGAGAAAATCAACAAGATAAATAAACTCTTAGTCAGACTAACCACAGAGCACAGAGACAGTATCCAAATTAACAAAATCAGAAATAAAAAGGGATATAGAACAACAGAAACTGAGGAAATTAAAAAAAAATCAGATCCTACTTCAAAAGCCTATACTCAACAAAACTGGAAAATCTGGATGAAATGGACAATCTTCTAGATAGATACCATGTACCAAAATTAAGTCAGGATCAGATAAACTATCTAAATAGTCCCATAACCCCTAAAGAAATAGCAGCAGTCATTAAAAGTCTGCCCACCAAAAAAAGCCCAGGACCAACCAGATGGTTTTAGTGCAGAATTCATCAGACCTTCAGGGAAGACCTAATACAAATTCTCTTCAAACTATTCCACAAAATAGAAACAGAAGGAGCACTACCAATTCATTCTATGAAGCCACAATTATGCTCATACCTAAACCACACAAAGACCCAACAATGAAAGAGAACTTTAGACCAATCTCCCTTATGAATATCGATGCAAAAATACTCAATAAAATTCTCGAGAATGGAATCCAAGAACACATCAAAACAATCATCCACCATGATCAAGTAGGCTTTGTCCCAGGAATGCAGGGATGGTTTAATATACAGAAATCCATCAACATAATCCACTATAAAACAAACTCAAAGAAAAAAACCACATGATCATCTCACTAGATGCTGAGAAACCATTTGACAAAATTCAACACTCCTTCCATGAATGGTAAAAGTACTGGAAAGATCAGGAATTCAAAGCCCAAACCTAAACATAGTAAAAGCAATATACAGCAAACCAGTAGCCAACATCAAACTAAATGGAGAGAAACTTGAAGCAATCCCACTAAAATCAGGGACAAGCCAAGTCTGCCCACTCTCTCCCTATCTATTCAATATAGTACTGGAAGTCCTAGCCAGAGCAATTAGACAACAAAAAGAAGTCAAATAGATACAAATAGAAAAGGAAGAAGTCAAAATATCACTATTTGCAGATGATATGATAGTATACTTTAGTGACCCCAAAACTTCCACCGGAGAACTACTAAACCTGATTAACAACTTCAACAAAGTAGCTGGATATAAAATTAATTCAAACAAATTAGTAGCCTTCCTCTACTTAAAGGATAAACAAGCTGAGAAAGAAATTTGGGAAATGACACCCTTCACAATAGTCACAAACAATATAAAATACCTTGTTGTGAATCTAACCAAGCAAGTGACAGATCTGTATGACAAGAACTTCAAGTCTCTGAAGAAAGAAATTGAAGATCTGAGAAGATGGAAAAATCTCCCATGCTCATAGATAGGCAGGATTAATATAGTAAAATGGCCATCTTGCTGAAGGCAATCTACAGATTCAATGCAATCCCCATCAAAATTCCAACTCAATTCTTCACAAAGTTAGAAAGAGCAATTCTCAATTCATTTTAAATAACAAAAAACCCAGGATAGTGAAAACTATTCTCAACAATAAAAGAACTTCTGGGGGATCACCATCCCTGACCTCAAGCTGTACTCCAGAACAGCGATAAAAAAAAAACAAAACAAAAGAAAAACAAAACTGCATGGTTTTGATACAGAGACAGGCATGTAGATTAGTGTAATAGAGTTGAAGACCCAGAAATGAACCACACAAACTCTGGTCACTTGATCTTTGACAAAGGAGCTAAAACCATTCAGTGGAAAAAAGACAGCATTTTCAACAAATGGTGCTGGTTGAACTGGAGGTCAGCATGGAGAAGAATGCAAATAGATCCATTCTTATCTCCTTGTACAAATCTCAAGTCCAAGTGGATCAAAGACCTCCACATAAAACCAGATACACTGAAATTAATAGAAAAGAAGGTCAAGAATAGCCTTGAATGCTTGGGCACAGGGAAAAAGTTCCTGAACAGAACACCAACAGCTTATGCTCTAAACCAGCAATCGACAAATGGGACCTCATAAAATTGAAAAGCTTCTCTAAAGCAAGGGACACTGTCAATAGGACAAAATGGCAACCAACAGATTGGAAAAAGATCTTTACCAATCCTACATCTGATAGAGGGCTGATATCCAAAATATACAAAGGACTCAAGAAATTAGACTCCAGACAATGAAATAACCCTATTAAAAATGGGGTACAGAGTTTAACAAAGAATTTTCATCTGAGGAATATCAAATGGCCAAGAAGCACATAAAGAAATATTTAACATCCTAAGTCATCAGGGAAATGCAAACCAAAACAACCCTGAGATTCTACCTCATATCAGTTAGAGTGGCTAAAATTAAAAACAGATGACAGCAGATGCTGTCAAGGATGTGGAGAAAAAGAAACACTCCTCCGTTTTTGGTGAGATTGCAAGCTGGTAGAACCACTCTGAAAATCAGTCTGGAAGTTTCTCAGAAAATTGGACATAGTATTACCTGAGGATCCAGCAATATTATTCCTGAGCATATACCCAGAAGATGCTCCAACATATAACAAGAACACATGCTCCACTATGTTCATAGCAGCCTTATTCATAATAGCCAGAAGCTGGAAAGAACCCAGATGTCCTTCAACAGAGGAATGGATACAGAAAATGTGGTACATTTACACAATGGAGTACTATTCAGCTATTAAAAACAATGAATTCATGAAATTCTTAGGCAAATGGATGGAACTAGAAAATATCATCCTGAGTGAGGTAACCCAATCACGAAAGAACACACATGGTATGCCCTCATTGATAAGTGGATATTAGCCCAAAAGCTCACAATACCCAAGATATAATTCACAGAGCAAAGAAGCCCAAGAAGAAGAAAGATGGAAGTGTGACATATGAGACAATGTGCTGGAGCCAGCTCCAGAGGGGGTCCCACAAGCATCTCCAGCTTGGCTGAGGACATGGTGCAAACAGCCACTGTCTCTGCCATTGCCTCTGCCCACAGGCAGTCTGGGGTGGAGTGCCAGCAGCAGCAGGGAGAGTCAGCTGCTGCCTCTGCCACTGCCTCCAATCACATCTCTGCAGCAGAGAGGGGAGAAGTGTTACAGCTCTGTGATGAACTGGTGGATGCGGCTAACTAGTGTTATAGCTCTTGCTGAGTCAGTGAGGTGCCCCAGTAAGGTGCTGGCTAGCTGGTGAAGAGGGGAGGGTCCACGGCAGAAGCTCTCAGACAATGTGATGATGACTCTTGCTCACACGTTACTTCTGAATTAGGCTAAATATATACAGTTTGGGGTGGCTTAATGTTTGGCAGCACGTAACCCATATTGGCTTGGTCTGAGAGCTTGGGGATGCCTCATCTGCATGTGGGAGAGCCTGGGGTGCTACTCCCACATGACCAATGGCCATAGACCTCTCTGTGGGAGGGGCTGTGGAGGGCTGAAGATGAGAGAGCCAGGGGCCCAGGAACAGAGCTGAACGCCTTCCATCCCAGAGGGTCTCCAGGGTTCAAAAGCTCGTTCAACCAGGTGCCTGGCTGTCTCTCATAGCTCACCGCCCCACAACAATGTGTGGCACAGAGACTACAGGAGGGACCATCTAGAGAGTACCCTACCTGAGGATACATAGCAGGTGCAATCACCATATGCAAACACTGTTGTGGATGCCAGGAAGTGCAAGCTGACAGGAACCTGATATAGCTGTCTCCTGAGAGGCTCTGCCAGAGCCTGACATATACAGAAGAGGATGCTCACAGTTAAACATGGAACTGATCACAGGGTCCCCAGCAGAGGAGTTATAGTGAACACTGGAGGAGTTGAAGGGGCTTGTGGCCCTATGGGGACAGCAACAATTCCAACCAACCAGAGCTTCAAGGGTCTAAACAGCTAGCCTGAGAACACACATGGAAGGACCTATGGTTCCAGCTGTATATGTAGTGGAGGATGCCCTTGTCAGGCATCAGTGGGAGAGAAGGGCCTTGGTCCCTTGAAGTCTGGATGCCCCAGTAAGGGGGAATTCTAGGGTGGGGAGGTGGGAGTGGGTGGATGGGTGAGGTCACACCCTCTTAGAAATAGGAGGGGGGGAGGATGGATAAGGGGTTTCTGAAGTGGGCAATGGGGAAACGGGATAACGTCTGAAATGTAAATAAATAAAGTATCCAATAATATAAAGAAAAAGATAAACAAACAAACGACAACAACAAAAAACCCCAGATAATGGAACTGGCTATTGCATTCAAGCCCAGCATTTGAAACTTTTTGGCAGCAATTTATCCATATTACTGGGATTCCTTATAATTGTCAAAGACAAGGGACTATGGAAGGGGCCCTTAGAAGTTTAAATCGATATCTTCATAAAATAAAGAGGGAGAGACATATCCCTGTACACCACAAATTTATTTAAATCATGCTCTTTTTATTTAAATTTTTTTAAAAATTTTGTATGCCTTGAAACTTTCTGCTGAGTGTCTATGGTAATCTACAACTAGGCATACTTATGCATAGGTGAAAGGGAAGGATCTACTTACTGGCATATGGCGTGATCCCAATCAAATATTTTATATGGGGAAGAGGGCATGCTTGTGTTTTTCTGCAGGATGCTGAAGGAGCATGGTGGCTGCCAGAGTGACGGGTGAGACATGCAGATGCCCGGACAAAGAATGATGCTGAACTGTGAATTTGCTGAGTGCCCTGATAATGGTGACTGGGAAGCTATATTGGACATATGTTCCCAACCCACCTTTGCTTACCAATACCCCTAATAGGACAAGATGCCTTGCCTCAAGTTTTTAGACCTTTTGAAACAGAAAATCAAAAAGAGAAGTTATAATGACTCTTGTATTGTTCTTAAATGTGACCAGTTATTCAGACTCAATCATGGACTGGTCTAGAAATCAATCCAATATTGGAAGTAACAGTCTTCATTTGGAAGGCTGGATCTGGACATTTTCAGAGACATATTTGGAAGTTAGCTGCAGTTATCTATTATGTTATGTTAGCAGGAGGTAAAGTTGGGCAGGATCTGGATTTCAAACAGGTATTAGTACATGTGTTAAGGCTCTTTTAATTGTCAAGTTAAAATTACTTTTGTTTCTTCTACAGTATTTAATGTAACTTGCATTGATTGTACACCTTCTAATTGTGTTTGTGTTTTTTTTTTTTTTATTGGAAATTTTTTATTGGAAAATTTTTTTTACATTTCAGATGTTCTCTCCTTACTCCATTCCCCCCCTCCCTCCCAGGAACTCACTGTCCCTTCCCCCCTCCTCCTGCCTCCAGTTGGTGTACCCCCACCCACCCTCCCCTGTACCTCACCTCCCCACCCTCGAGTATCCCCCCCAACGACATCCAGCCTTCATGGGACCAAGGATCTCTTCTCCCACTTATATATAGCTCCCTTGCATATATAGCTGGAGCCATGGGTCCCTCCCTAAGCGCTCCCAGGCTGGTGGTTTAGACCCTGGGGGCTCTGGTTGGTTGGGATTGTTGCTTTCCTCATGGTGTCTCGAATCCTCTCAACTCCTTCAGCCTTCACTCTATCTTCTCCATTGGGAACCCCATGCTCAGTTTAATGGTTAGCTGTGAGCATCTGCCTCTGAGTATGTCAGACTCTTGCAGACCTCTAAGGAGACGGCTATATCAGGCTCCAAAATCCAGCATGTCAGTTACAGAGGTCTATCAACCAGCTTTTGTTTTAGTGCCCTGAGTATTTCAGAACCTTCGTATTCTAAAAATAGCTTGCAAGTACTGGAAGAAATGAGTCAGGCTTTAAGCAGAAGCAAGAGGGTAGTGGGCTTGATTATTGCTGGTATAACACATTTAACTACATTAATTGCTAGCACCACTGCCTCTGCAATTGCTTTGACACAAGAAGTTAAGACAACTACTTTTGTTAATCATTTAGCAAAAAATGTTACTAATGTGTTGAATATACAAGAGGATTTAGATAGGCATTTGGAACAATGGACTGATGTTCTTTATCCTATTCAAATTACTGGAAGGAGGTTCAGAATTTAAGGGTAAGGAGCCATCTCGAGTGTCATGCCAAATACCATTGGATTCATGTTAGTTCTAAAATCTACAATGGTGGTCATTATATTTAGGAAGAAGTTTAAAGACACTTGCAGTGTATTTGGCATAATTCTAACACCTCTCTGGATGTTTCATAACGTTACATAGTGAGCTTATGAATTTAAAGAATGCTGCTCTGCTGAGCGCTGATGCAGCAGATACTGCAGATAAAATTACCCATGGCCTGAGGTCAGTATTTCTATTTTGGTCAAGCTTCAAGAATGGCATATATAGCTTGATCATACTAGCCCTTTTTGTCCTGGGAATACTTTTATTCCTGCCCATCATGTTAGAGCTTGTCTTTACACAACATCAGTATGTTGGCAGCCAAAGTTCATGGCTTGAACCTGAAAATGGACCCCCAGACAGAGTTAGTAAATTAACAAGCTGGCAAGCCAAGGATGGGTAAGATTCTGCACAGATCCTTACCAATCTAAGACAGAAGTACATTGCTTTTTATAATGCATATTCCACGACCTAAGGAAGGCATTCTTGGCAGAACAACCTAAGACAGGCTCAGAATTGTTTATGAAGTAAAAAAGGTGGAGAGGTGGAGAACTTTTGGGGCTGCTTGGTAAGAATCTGACATGGGCCAAGGTCAAGGAAATGGGCTGCTTGACAGGAATATGACATTGACCAAGGACAAGGAAGTGGGCTTCAGGCAGGAATCTGACATTAGGCTAGAACAAAGAAGTAATTTCAGGCAGAAATCTAAATATTAGCCTAGAACAAAGAAGTAATTTCAGACAGGAATCTAAATTTTAGGCTAGAACAAGAAAGTAGGCTTCAGACATGAAAATGACTGGGCTAGGACAGGGAAGTTGGCTCAGATATTTTGATCATCCTAATATGCCCTTAGAGACAGTGATCATGGCATGTTCACAGAACTTTGTTTATTGCCTTGCTTGTTCTTTGACTATTTGTGTTTATTGTCTTGCTTGTTCCTTGACTATTTGCATGTATTGTATTGCTAGTTCCTCAACCTGGAACTGACCTTAATACTTGCATGTAATTAAAATGGTATAAAAGCAAAAAGGAGGAGGGGAGATGGTATAGGGGATTTCTGGGGAAGGGAAATTGGGAAAGGTGATGGTATTTGAAATGTAAATAAATAAAATATCCAATAAAAAAGAAAAATAATTACGCTTTTAGACATGTCTAACAAAAAAAGATAGATAGATAGATAGATAGATTAGATAGATAGATAGATGATAGATAATATCCTACTCTAAAATCATTGAAAAGCATCATCAATATTATTTATAAAAGAAAACAGAGCACAAAATGAGTATCCAAAACCCCTAATGATCTGAAAAGATGCTCCCAGAAGATTAGAAGACCCTTTGGAACATTTTGAATCCTGGGCTTTTGAATTAGGGATGCTTCGACACATAAAGTCTATGACAATGGTCCAAAATCTGAAAAGCCCCCAAATGTGAAGCAAAATCGGTCCCAAGCATTTCAGATAGACAGCCCATCTTTGTTGATTGCATTGCCCTCAGAACATACCAACAGGCTAGCAAGCATAGTGACTGTGAGGGTTAGGATTACTGTCAATGATAGCTTCTGCAACCAGCCAGGAGACAATTCTCTGCGCATGTGTGCAGAACTGTCTAGAGGTTAACAGAGGAGAGCCACCAGGAATGTGACTGTCACTACAGGCTGGGGTTCTGGACTGAATTAAAAGGGGAGTGAACTGAGCACCAGCACTCCTCTCTGATTCCTGGTGGCAGATGCAATGTGATCAAATCTCTCCACTCCTACCATCATGCCCTCCCACCATGACTGTCCCCTCAAGATGAGAGTCCAAATAACTCTACCTTTTTTAAGTTTCAAGACATGAGTTGTCTGGGAAGATTATTGAAAAGACACCCCAAGGTTTAGGATAAACCAGGATTAAAGGCCATGTCTGGTTACATAAAAAAAGACTTCAAACCTCAACAAGGCAGATGTAGGAAGTAAATAGATGAGACCTTACAAGGGTCTCTTTGTTCAGTCTGAGTATGTGTGATAGAACCTAACACTCTAGGACACGCCCTCCTGGTATTTTCCCAAAGGCAGACATCCATTTGCTGCCAACAACTGGACACTTGAGGAGGGTAAATCATGAGACCAAGGGAGTATCCAGGCTGGCTAGGGAAGATGGGTGCTTTTCACAATTGAGTTTATTTACTGTTAAATGAGCATGCAGCATTAAGGCACAGAAGTCCCCAGGGCTCCAACTGCCATTGCTGTCACAGAACTTGTAGGAACTGAGCAGTTAAATCCAACTTTTTATTCCCCAAATGTCACTGCAGGGGTCCATGTGCCTCATGAGCAGCCCAGCAGCCCCAGCAGCAGCGACAAGAGCTGAGTACCAGGCATGGCTGGAATGGGCCAATAGATTTATCCATTTATCTTAAGAATCTTGTTACCCAGGAACAGAAGAAATGAGGTAGGAGTGGGTAGGAGAAATTAACAATGGAGAAACTGCTGTTGGGTTGATGAATCAAGTGATTGAGTTTTTGAGATAGGCTCTCACTATATAGCCCAGGTTAGCCTTTTAGTTCACCAGCCTCAGCCTCCCTTGGGCTGGGATGTCAGACATGCTTCACTCTCAGTTTGAAATGTCTATGAACGCAGGCTAAGAGAATAAAGTAGCTAATGTCAGAAGAAATCTCCCTTAGTGTAAGCTGCAGGCTCGGGTGGCCGGGCTCCATGTGCATCTTGCTGCCACTCCACTCTCCATAGGTGGTACATGGGATGAAGGCTCTTTGTTCTTCTCACCAACCTGGAAGGTGGGTACCTTCATCATAACCATCTCTTTCTAGTTAAATCTAAAAGACTTGGAGAGGTCATGAGTGATTTGTCAAGGACCACTAATGTGTGGCAGGGCTGGGACTCCAATTCAGACTTAATTAAAAAGCCTTTGTGATAAACTGAAGAGCTAGCAAAACTCTAGACCCCGAGTAGAATTCACTTGTTCCTACCAGGATGGATGTGTCACCCCAACACAGGCCCAAAGCAATAGGGCCAGGTAGTCAAGTCACCTCCACATATTTAACTAGTACTTTTTGTACATTGACTCTGTTGTTGTTGTCTTGATGTGGTTTTTGGTTTTGGTTTGGGGGTTGTTTTGTTTTATTTTGTTTTTAACTGTTTGCAGTTATTATCGGGTTTGGTGCTAAGGTGTGGGGAGTCTAGAGCCTCGAATGTGATTGGCAAATGTTTTACCACATTTAAATAACATTTAAAAAAAATCTTTAGTTATAAATTTTAAAATGTACATGCACAATGTGGATACCCATGGAGGCCAGAAGAGGGCATTAAATCTCCTGTTGCTGGAGTTACAGGTAATTGTGAGCCAGTCAACATGGGTGCTGAGAACTAGATGCCAGTATTCTACAAGAGCAGCAAGCAGTTGTGGCCACCTCTTTAGCCTCAGCTTGCCATCTTCTTTAAGAAAAAACATAGCAACCCAACTAAACTCTAGTCCCTAAACCCACATCTCCATGGGGACATCTTCCTGATCTTGACCTATGAGAGAAGACTTATAGATATAGAGAATATATATCTAAGCCAAATTAAACCCTGGTAGCAGCCTACTCTTTGCTGTTGTCAGCCACCCAAGTGAGAAAGAAGCTCATTTTAGGCCCCAAGCATTCTACAACAGCATGTGGTGAGCAGCATTTCTGGTGTTAATTGAATGAGAAGCAAGCAGCCAGTTGCATTTTAATGAATCATTCTTTCCCAAGGAGGTGAAGTAACTGGTTTTAATTTCAAAGCTCTTGGCTGTGATATCCCAGAGGTACATCTTGAGAAGGAGGATGAAGAGGGAGCCTAAGAGAAAGCAGAGTGCAGCCAAAATTCATCTTTGGACTCAATGGCCTGTGAGGAAGACTGCAGCTGCAGAGTCATGAGGCCTCCATGCACTTCCAGAAGTTGTTTGTCTGTATCTCAGCCTCAAGCACATTTTCTCAGCTTCTCTGAGTTTCTAGTTCCTCAGTCCAAGCACATCAAAGGAATCCTAGATGCTATGGGATGCATTGTGTCCCCTGACAAGTGCCCCATGTGTTAAAGGCTTGGCTGCCAGAAGGGTGTTATCCGGAGACTGTGGGCACTTAAAAGGTGGAGCTCAGGTTTAGAGACTGTGGATGAGATAATGAAACCCAATCCTTCCTCTTCCCATCCTTTCACTTCCTACCTACAGCGAGGCCATAAGCCCAAAGCAATGACTACACACTGGCCCTCCAAAACTGAGCTAAAATAAATGCATATGGGTATGCATATGCATGTGTGTGCATGTTTGTGTGTGCGTGTGCACCCATGAACATATGCACATGGGAACCAGAGAATACTTTCATCTGTTGTTTCTCTCGAGCTACACTCCTTGTTTTGTTTTAATATTCTTTTTTAGATTTTACTTATTTTTTAGATTTACTTATTTTATGTATATGGTTATTTTGCTTGCTTATATACCAAATGTGTGCCTTGTGCACAAAGAGGCCAGAAGAGGGAGTCAGAACCCTGGCACTGGAGTTACAGATGGTTGTGAACTGCTATATGGGTTCCAGGAACCAAACCCAGATTCCCTGCAAGAGCAGCTCTTTTTATGTTTGTGCTGAGGATCCACACTTGGAACCTCATGCTTGTACAGCAAACACTGAGCCATCTCCTCAGTTCCCATTTTGTTCTCTTTATAAGTTGCTTTGTCTCATATATTCATTGCAATAACAGAAAACTGGTTGAGTGTATAGTCAGCATTGTGATTAGGGTGGAGGGAAAAGACTTGGACCCAAATCCTGGCTCTGATTCTTTTTAACTGCTGACATGACCTGCTTGCTAAGCCTCAGTCTCTTTATTGAACTCTGTGTGGTACCATATCTGTCTGCCTATTTCTTTGGTTGTATAACACCTTAGAGACATTTATCACACGAGGTCTAGCTTGTTCTGAACACTCTCTCCAGGGCAAAGATTTATCACCATATAGAATGTTCCTGAGACTTTGTGGCAGACAGAAGGTGCAGCTCCCAAGTGTGATTTCCAAAAAGGTTTCCTGTATATAATCTATGTGTTACCACTGAGCTGGCACTATAAATGAGATGACACTTGAGTCCTGGTGGATTCCTGGACCATGTGCAATGTCATTTTGCAAAAGGTACTGAGTCTAGATGATGAAGTCATTTCCAGTAAAAATAGGATCAGAAGGGCAAGGAAAATGGGTTGTCAGTAAAGTGCCTTGCCACAGAAACACAAGAACATGACAAAGACCCAGAAACCCCTTAAAAAATAAATGCTGGGTATGGCAGCACACGTTTGTTTGTGTTCTCAGGTAGAACCAACCAGGCTAGCAGGGTCACTCATTCTGGAACCTGTTACAGAAACACAAAATGAGAAGGGATATCTAACCTTGACCTCTGACCTCCATGTGCATCTGTACATGTACACATGAACACCGATACTCATATAAAAACAAGGCACCATCATCACCCTACTTAAAAAAAAATGACCTGAAATGATGAGTTACACTGGAGGTGCTTGGTTACATTTGGGGAAGGGTGGAAAAGCCTAGACTCTGGTGTGGGTGTGAGTGGAATATGCTGCCCACAAAACCCCAAGTCTAGAAAACTCTAGCATGAATCACTGAGAGCCCATGTCAGGAAAAGCTATTTTGAGTCCAGCTGGGAAGTTTGACTCCCATAAGTGTATAAACCATGCATGGTGGCACCACCTATGATCTTAGCACTCTGAAAATAGAGACAGGAGAATCAGAAGTTCAAGTTATCCTTGGCTACATAGCAAGTTTGAGGCCACCCTGGACTATATTCAACCTTGTCTCAAAAAGGGACAAGTGGGGAGAAGAGAGGAGACAGTATCTGTGAAAGTGGGCTCTGGACACTATGGCCTAGAGGCTAATCCAACCCACCAGCTGCCTCTCTTGTTCAACCTATGAGTCACAAATGGTTTTTACATTCTCAAATGCTTGAGGAAGAAAAACAGATCAAGATATGAAAATGACACAGAATTCTGACTTCAGTGCCCACAAAGAAAGTGTCAATGGAACAGGGTCATGAACATTTGTCATAAATTGTCTCAATTGCTGTTCTATGCTACAACAGAGCAGAGTACCTGGGTGGGATCCTCTGAGGCAAAACTATTTACTACCAACTCTTGAAGAAAAGGTCCCTCTCCTAAGTGAGCCAGTCACTGTGTTCTGTGTTTGAAGACGTTCATCAAAGACTGAATAGGTGATAGTTCAGCTGATAAAATGACCTGAGTTCCATCCCCAGAACCCAACCGACAAAGGCAGGAGTGGTAGCATGGGCTTATCACCCAGCTCTGGGAAGATAGACACAGATCCTGTGATTCACTGGCCTAACCAACCAGTGAGTTTCAGGCCAATGAAATACCCTGCCTCAAAACATCAGAATGGGGAGCAACAGAAAAGACATGAGAGGTTAACCTCTGGCTTCCAAATGTACTCTCTCTCTCTCTCTCTCTCATACTCAGAGGCACACACATGTATGCAAATATGTACAAACACACCTGTATGTGCATACACATACACATCTTTAAACTGTTTCTTTAAACTAAGGCATTAACAATTTTTTAAAGTCCATTCATACTGTGCTGGTAAACAATGAAACAACTGATATTTCTCGCCAGGTCAAATGGGCATGATTGTTATTATTTTATATAAGCCTGTTGATTGAGGCTATTAAGGTTATGAAGCAAAATGCCACCTAGAATTTAAATAATAATCTCTACAGCAACAGTGATAGTATACTCAATTTTATAATAGTCACTTAAACCCCATTTTTATGGTGTCACAAACTATATCAGCTGTATTCTGCATAATCTTAAAAATATTTTAAGTCCTAATTTAAATGAATTTGACAGTAACCATAGCAATTATTACTTTTAATTAATTTTTTTGTTATATATATGTATGCCTATGTTTGTGTGCATATTGAGGAGTCATATATGCAATAATACATGTATGGAGTCTGAAGATAGCTTTTATAGACTGGATTTTTCTCTCCACTTTTATATATGTTTGGGGATTGAGCTTGGATCAATAGGTTTGTGTAGCAAACTTTTATCCCCTGAGCTATCCCACCAACCCTATAATTGCTGTGATAATTTTTTAAGTCTTTGCCATGTGCCAGAAAGCATCATCAGCACTTTCTGTTTCTCCATACATTTAACAACCCTGATCCTTTTCTCAGGCCAATGTCTTGACCCATTTTGTACATGACAAAACTAAGGCAGATTCAGGTGATGTAAGGTCTCAGAGCCAGTGAATGCTGGAAGCAATATTCACATTGTACTATCACCTAGAAACTAGACTATACTATGGGGCAGACAATGCCAACGTTGGAAGCTGCTCTAATCTGAAATGTAACTGGTAGCATGATCCTGAAGTAGAAATTTATGGTTTCTTTGGAGACTCCATTGTGTCATATGTTTTTTTCTAGAACCTGTCTTATGTGAGGTTTTTCTGAGAACAGACATGTGGTGTTTATCTAGAAGCTGCCTGGAAAAAGGGTATGTAATGCTTTGGTAGAGTGGACTCTGGAGAGAACAAGTGATGTTTGGAAATGATGTAAGTATAACCTAACAGGCAGTGGACAATGCAGTGGCATTAGCTTGCCTTGCCACTCTTTGGTGGTCTTCATTGGACTTTGCTGACACTGGTCTTCACTGACAATGCTGTGGCATTGGTTCACCTTGCCTTCTTTGCTGATCATCATTTGTCATGGCTTCATAGAGAGAACTTCTTGTGATATTCTGGAGGCTTCTGGCTGCTTGTGTAGACTCAGGTCAATTGGCAGAGCCTCTGGGTTTCTTCTGGATTGAACTACCATTGCTGATTTGTTGATGGTGTTTCTGAGTGCATAGAGCTACCATTGCCAATTCATGTGAACTGAACTGCTGATATCCTGACAACAAAGATTAGAATTGCCCCAGAGAACCATTTCTAAACAGGTCCACATCTTCCTTTGCCCTACTAACCTTTCCTTTCCCCTACCTCTGGTGAGTGGTGGGCTAAGAGAGAGGTTGAAGTAATTATGAACCCTTATTAAAGTAGGTTTTGAAAAATCTAAGCCTACATGATCTAACATATCCTTTTGCATTCTTCTGTTCATTTTAATTTGGGCAATAGTACTTTGGATTGAACCTAGTTCTGTATCCCTGGTATGATGACTAATATCCTGTCAACTTGACAAGATCTAGCCTCACCTAAGAGACAAAGCTTTGGCATGTCTGCGAGAGTGTTCCTCCCACAAGGCCAATGAAAGCTCCTCCACTTCCCAAAGTGCCTGAAACTACCAGTCAAGCCTTTAACACTTAAATCCTTGGGGCACACACATTGCCCAGTGAAAAGCAAAACAACGTGGCCATTTTCATATTCCCTGTATCATCCATGTGGGCTCCTCACATGATGGCTTTGCTGGGCTTATTTCCTTGGCTGAGCATGAACTAGGCCAGCTCCCATAGCAACAGGCTTGCAGATGAATTCACTGGTTTAAATTCCTAGAATGATGCTCAGGACGATCTGGGGGCAACAAATTGCCTCTGGGTCTCACTTAGGTTTCTCTTACTCTTACTTGTTTGCTTCCTTTATTTGCTTTCTGAAAAGATCCATCCCCATTTCCCTCCAATGACTCAGCTGGAAGTGTTGTCTTCCACTCAGGAGGGAGCTTGGGGAGATGGTGTCTCACAGCCAATTACAGAAATGACCAGAGCAGCTACAAACGCTGTTGGAGGTTCCTCGGCCCCATCTCTCAAAGTGGAGGTAGTTCTAGAGTCCTCTGATGGAATTAGGAAAATGTACAGGAAAAAGACGCTTGGCTTCCTGACACTGGTGGAGGAATGGTTATAACTGAGATTTGAATCAGTGTTGGTATATCATTTTACAGAGGCTTGAATGGCTAGGTCATTAGAATACCTCTGAGTGCAGCTCCCCAGCCCAGAGACTCTCTATTCTCTTGCCTCTCCCTGCATCCATTTCCTTTAGGGAATGGAGGTGACACAGAATCTGACCAATCAGTATCCTCTATCATGAGCTGCTTCCTTTCTCTCTATCATAGAACCAGTTCAGGCTGGGAAGATTAGCCAAGTCTAAGATAGGAGGCAAACTCAAAACCTCCATATCTCTCTCACCCTGTTGTAACATTACCCTCAAGTATAAAATCATTAGAACAACTGTAACTAATTTGCAAAAGATTCTCAAAACTGGCCCTAAGTGGGGAAGGCCACTGGCCTCTCCCACATAAGATTCCAGCCACCCTAGCTAGCACCTCTCAGCCAGCTGTATATAATTCTGCAATAAGGGCACACAGCCTCATTATCATCTTGGAGGTGCTGGAGTATACATCGGCTCAAAGTTTAGCTCAATAAGTATGCTGTCAGTGCACCTATTGTCATCCATGCTGGATGAGACTTTCTGGTATGGTACACATGCTTTGGGGTTACCCATTCCCCTGTAAGTAACCCCTCATCATGCCCCTTAAGTGAGCACAATAAATTCTTTGGTTCTCTAAGTTGGACTTTGGTGGAATCATCCTGGTTTGTTGGTGGTAGATAGACATTTTGATAAGCCAGACTGCTTTCATATTAGACTTGAAAGGCATCTTATAGTAAAGTCAAACTAGACACTAAACCTAAATTAAAGCAGATTAAATCTATGCCCTATGTGTAACCTTACCTAGAAATGGTTCTGTACTGCTTGTTCCAGGAAATAGCAGCCATGCCTTTGCCTCAAAAAGTTGTTACAACCATCTTGCAACCCTACCTTTGTTTCAAAATTTTGGTATGATTACCAAGTCATGACTATTTGTTGTTATAACTACCTGTTGTTATGACCACCTTGCAATCACACCTTTGTTTCAGGAGGTCATTATGACTAACTTGCTATGCTTATGTGCTGCTTCTGTAATCCCACCTATTTTGCCCACCAAATCACCCATTTGGAAATCCCCTATGCATGAACTATAAAAAAACTTTGTTTTTCTCACATCCAGTGTTGACCTCTTGAACCCTGCATTAAGGGAAAACATCCTGTGTGCATGAATACAAAAGTTTGTTTTAAGCCAAGTTTGGTGGCACACACCTTTAGTCACAGCACTCAGGAGGCAGAGGCTGGTGTCTCTCTGTAAGTTCAAGGCCAGCCTGGTCTATATAGTGAGTTCCAAGACAGACAGATGGGGCTACACAGAGAAACCCCATTTCAAAAAAACAATTTAAGACTAAGCTTATCAGGGATAAAACTGTAAAATCTTAATCTTATAAAAGCTACTACCTTGCTGTAAACTGTTAAAGATCATTAAGACTTACAGATTAATAGTCATCTTATAAATGATCAAATTCTTTAAAAAAAAAGATTCATTTACAGGGACAAGCTTTATTTAGCCTCCTGTATATGTTTTCAAGGTAAAACATGAAACAAATAACTAAAAACAAGTAAAGTTTATTTTAAAATCAGTTATACAGAGTAACAACAACCACAAAGCAGCTGGGGACAAGATCCTTCCAGTTTCCATCTACACCTTGGAGCTAACCCTGTGCCACAGATCTCCACACCCTAATCCTGCTTAGAGAGTGCTGATAGACCTAAAATCACAGGCTCACAGGCTCACAGGCTCACAGGCTCACAGGCTCACAGGCTCACAGGCTCACAGGCTCACAGCCTCACAGCCTCACAGCCTCACAGCCTCACAGCCTCACAGCCTCACAGCCTCACAGCCTCACAGCCTCACAAGTGGGACAAGCTCCAGTCAGAGGCAGCAAGACCAGAGATAACACCACAGGTAACCAGATGGCAAGAGGCAAGTGCAAGAACATAAGCAACAGAAACCAAGGCCACTTGGTATCATCAGAACCCAGTTCTCCCACCACAGGAAGCCCTGGATACCCCAACACACCAGAAAAGCATCATTCTGATTTAAAATAACATCTCATGATGATGACAGAGGACTTTAATAAGGACATAAATAACTCCCCTAAAGAAATACAGGATAACACAGGTAAACAGGCAGAAGCCTTTAAAGAGGAAACACATAAAGTTTTAGGACAGCCAGGACAGAGAAACCCTGTCTCGAAAAACCAAAAAAAAAAAAAGTCAAAGTCTCCCAACCCCTCCTCCTCCAAAAAAAGCCCAGGACCAGCTGTTTTAGTGCAGAATTCTATCAGACCTCAAAGAAGAACAAATATCAATACTCTTCAAACTATAGAAGGAATACTACCTAATTCTTTTTATGAAGCCCCAGTTACGTTGATACCTAAACCATACAAAGACCATCAAAGAAAGAGAACGTCCTACCATTTTCCCTTATGAATATTGATGCAAAATACACAATAAAATTCTCAAAAATCAAATCCAAGAAAACATCAAAACAATCATCCATCATGATCAAGTAGGCTTCATCCCAGGGATGCAGGAATGGTTCAATATATAGAAATCCATCAACGTAATCTACTACATAAACAAACTCAAAGAAAAAACCACATGATCATCTCACTAGATGCTGAGAAACCATTTGACAAAATTCAACATTCCTTCATGGTATGAGTCTTGGAAAGATCAGGAATTCAAGGACCATACCTAAACATAGTAAAAGCAATATACAGCAAACCAGTAGCCAACATCAAATTAAATGGAGAGAAACTTGAAGCAATCTCACTAAAATCAGGGACTAGATAAGGCTGCACATTCTCTCCCTAGCTATTCAATTTAGTACTCGAAGTTCTAGCCAGAGCAATTAGACAACAAAAGGAAGTCAAAGGGATACAAATTGGAAAGGAAGAAGTCAAAATATCACTATTTGCAGATGAATGATAGTATACTTAAATGAGATAAACAAATAATTCTCAACTGAGGAATTTCTAATGCCCAAGAAGCACCTAAAGAAATGTTCAACATCCTTAATCATCAGGGAAAATTTCCTCAGAGAACTTTTACAGCTGATAAACAACTTCAGCAAAGTAGCCGGATAAATATTAACTTAAACAAATCAGTAGCCTTCCTCTACTCAAAGGAAAATGGACTGAGAAAGAAATTAGGGAAGCAACACCCTTCACAATAGTCATAAATAATATAAAATACCTTGGTGTGGCTCTAACCTAGCAAGTGAAGATCTGTATGACAAGAACTTCAAGTCTCTGAAGAAAGAAATCAAAGAAGAGCTCAGAAGATGGAAAGATTTACCATGTTAAAAAGTTGACAGGATTAATACAGTAAAAGTGGCCATCTTGCCAAAAGCAGTTAATCGATTCAATTTCCATCAAAATTTCCAACTCATTTCCTTCACAGAGTTAGAAAGAAAATCCTCGCCGGCGGTGGTGGCGCACGCCTTTAATCCCAGCACTTGGGAGGCAGAGACAGGTGGATTCTGAGTTCGAGGCCAGCCTGGTCTACAGAGTGAGTTCCAGGACAGCCCGGCTACACAGAGAAACCCTGTCTCGAAAAACCAAAAAAAAAAAAAAAAAAAAAGAAATCCTCAAATTCAGTTGGAATAACAAAAAATCCAGGATAGCAAAAACTATTCTCAACAATAAAAATTCTCAACAATAAAAGAACTTCTGGGAGAATAAGCATCCCTGCCCTCAAGCTGTATTACAGAGCAATAGTGGTAAAATCTACATGGTATTGGTACAGAGACAGGCATGTAGATCAAAGGAATAGAATTGAAGACCCAGAAATGAACCCACACACCTATGGTCACCTGATCTTTGGCAAAGAAACTAAAACCATCCAGTGGAAAAATAGACAGTATTTTCAACAAATGGTGCTGGTTCAACTGGTGGTCAGCATGTAGAAGAATGTAAATTGATCTATTCTTATCTCCTTGTACAAAGCTCAAGTCCAAGTGGATTAAAGACCTCCACATAAAACCAGATACACTGAATCTAATAGAAGAAAGAGTGGGGAAGAGCGTTGAACACATGGGCACATGGAGAAATTTCCTCAACAGAACACCAATGGCTTATGCTTTAAGATCAGCAATTGCCAAAAGGGACCTCATAAAATTGAAAAGCTTCTATAAGGCAAAGGACACTGTTAATAGAACAAAATGGCATCCAACAGATTGGGAAAAGATCTTCACCAATCCTACAACTGGTAGAGGGTTAATATCCAATATATACAAAGAACTCAAGAAGTTAGACTCCAAAGAACGAAATAACTCTCTTTTAAAAATGAGGTATAGAGCTAAACAATAATTCTTAACTGAGGAATCTCGAATGGCCAAGAGCACCTAAAGAAATGTTCAACATTCTTAGTTATCAGGGAAATGCAAATCAAAACAACCCTGAAGTTCCACTTCACACCAGTCAGAATGGCTAAGATCAAAAACTCAGGTGACAGCAGATGCTGGTGAGGATGTAGAGAAAAAGGAACACTCCTTCATTGCTATGAGATTGCAAGCTGGAAGTTAGTTTGGTGGTTCATTAGAAAATTGGACATAGTACTACCTGAGGACCTAGGTATACCACTCCTGGGCATATACCCAAAAGATGCTCCAACATATAACAAGGACACATGCTCCACTATGTTCATAGCAGCCTTATTTATAATAGCCAGAAGCTGGAAAGAATCCAGATGTCCTTCAACAGAGGAATGGATACAGAAAATGTGGTACATTTACAAAATGGAATATTACTCAGCTATTAAAAACAATGAATTCATGAAATTCACAGGCAAATGGATGGAACTAGAATATATGATCCTAAGTGAGGTAACCCAGTCACAAAAGAACACACATGGTATGTATTCCCTAATAAGTGGATATTAGGCAAAAAGCTCAGAATACCCATGATCCAACTCACAGACTATATGAAGCTCAAGAAGAAAGACCAAAGTGTGTATGCTTCAGTCCTACTTAGAAGGGGGAACAAAATAATCATGGAAGGTAGAAGGTGAGAAGGATTTGAGAGGAAGAGAAGAAGGGGGAGGGAGGGAAAGGGGGGCAGAATCAGGTATAGGAGGAGACAGGGAGACATACAGAGGGTGAGGAAATTTAACAGAGGTGTGTAGCAAATGGGAGATAGGGAACTGGGCGTAGCCACCAGAAAGTTCCAGATGCCAGGAAAGCAAGAGACTCCCAAGACCCAATGGGGATGACATTAGCGAATACCCAACAAAGGGGAAAGAGAATCTGTAGAGATCATATTCAGAGGTTAGGCATGGCCCCTTGTACTGGCTGGTTTTGTGTATCAACTTGACACAAGCTTGAGTTATCACAGAGAAAGGAGCTTCAGTTGAGGAAGTGTCTCCATGAGATCCAGCTGTAAGATATTTTCTCAATTAGTGATCAAGGGAGGAGGGCATATTGTGGGTGGTGCCATTCCTGGGCTGGTAGTCTTGGGTTCTATAAGAAGGCAAACTGAGCAAGCCAGGGAAAGCAAGCCAGTAAGTAACATCCCTCCATGGCCTCTGCATCAGCTCCTGCTTCCTAACCTGCTTGAGTTTTAGTCCTGACTTCCTTTGGTGATGAACAGTAATGTGAAAGTATAATCTGAATAAACCTTTTCTGTAGGGCCGGCTCCAGGCCGGTCCCATGAGGGGCCTCTGCTAGCGAGCGGTCCAGAGAGATAGAGTGCTGGCAGGGGAAGTCCGGCCGCTGCCTGCCGCCTCTGCCGCCAGCGGTGGTGGCAGAGAGAGGGGAAGTGCTACAGCTCCTTGAAAAGTGTTACAGCTCTGCTCTTTGAAGTGCCCCGTGAGGCACCGGCTGGCTGGCGAAGAGGGGAGAAACAGCGACAGAAGCTCTCAGACAACAGGATGAATCTTGTGCACACCTTTACTTGAGTCAGGCCCAAATATATACAGTTTGAGGTGGGTTAAGGTCGAGCAGCAGGTAGGCGGCAGGTAACCCCCATTGGCTTGGACTGAGACCTTGGGAATGCCTCATCTGCATGATGGTGCTATTCCTACATGACAGGTGGCCACGGACCTCTCTGTGGGAGGGAATGTGGAGGGCTGAAGTGGGGGCAGCCAGGCCTGGGAAGAACTCGAACACCTTCTGTCCCAGTGGATATATCCAGGGTGCCGGGGTTCTGAAAGTTCTTTCAACCAGGCACCTGACTTTCCATAGCTCGCTGCCCCACACTTTTCCTCCCCAACTTGCTTCTTGGTCATGATGTTTTGTGCAGGAATAGAAATCCTGACTAAGACACCCCTGGTTGAGAGATAGAGCCAGCCAACCATTTTTAAAATTTTAACCCAGAATTGCTCCTGTCTAAAGGAAATACAGGGACAAATTGTAGAGCAGAGACTGAAGGAAAGGCCATCCAGAGACCACCCCACCTGGGGATCCATTCCATATGCAGCCACCAAACCTAGACACTATTGTTGATGCCAAGAAGTGCTTGCTGGCAGGAGCCTGATGTAGCTACCTCCTGAGCAACTCTGCCAGAGTCTGACCAATACAGATGCTGATGCTCTCAGCCAGCCATTGGACTGAGCATGGGGTCCCCAATGGAGGAGTTAGGGCAAGAACTGAAGGAGCTGAAGGAGTTTGCAACCCCATAGGAAGAACAATATCAACCAACCAGACATCCCCCCTCCAGACCTCCCAGGGACTACTACACCACAAATCAAAGAGTGCACATGGAGGGATCTCTGGCTCCAGCTGCATATTTAGCAGAGGATGGCCTTATCTTGCATCAGTGGGAAGGGAGGCCCCTAGTCCTATGAAGGCTCGATGCCCCAGTGTAGGGGAATGCTAGGGCAGTGAGGCAAGAGTGGGTAGGAGGAGGAGCACCCTCATAGAAGCAAGAGTGGGGGGATGGCATAGGGGGTTTAAGGAGAGGAAACTAGGAAAGGGGATAACATTTGAAATGTAAATAAATAAAATATCCAATAAAAAAGACAACCAAAAACAAAAATATTTTAAAAAAAAGAAAATGAAATCAGGTATACTTAATAGATATCCTTCAGAACTTTTCTGAGATCTGCAGAATATGGTATTTAAAATATTAATGGAAGACATATTCTATGATAGACAGAAATGACAGATCCTAGAAGCAATCCTAAGGTCTCCAAAGAAGATGATGGATCAGAGATAACTCCACCTGAATCATGGTATTACTTAACCTTGGGCAAAACTGACACTGCCCCCAGGGCTCTGCCCATACTATGGACACTGTTAGGTTAAGTGCCTTGTCTGCCTCCTTACAGAGAGTTAGTTTTTCCAAGTTCCTTCTCCACAGGATAATCAACTGGACCTTCTGGGTCTTACAGCCAAAGATCTATGCTGTTCTGTACAACAAATGCAGGTAAATTCTGCCTTGGATAACAGTTGAAGACTGACTATTATTGAGATTTGATTTTGCAGTATATTGTAAAGTGTGAGGCTCCAAGACATGGAGTCCTCATGTAGACCCAAGTGCCCCAGTTATTTTTGATTCCTAAATAAAGATGGTGACAGTCAATAGCTGGGCAGAAGAGACATAGTTGGGAGATAGGATTCCCAAGCTTGGAGTTGGAGGAGAATCACAAGCAGGAGAAGAAGGTAGACTGAGGAGAAGCCACTATGGGCTCGGTGAGTCATGAAAACGTGGCACTAGGGGCTGGCCAATTGGAACTAAGAGCAGCCCAGATGAAACATAGTAATAACTCGAGTTATCAAGAGAAAAGTAGCTTCTAATAGCATAGAGGGTAGATACCATCTGCCAAGCTCTAGTGTTGATTAAAGTTTGTTGTAAATATAAATGTTGTGTGTGTGTTTTATCTGAGAACTAAATGGTCAAAGGCAGGGTAGAAACCCTGGTTTGGGATTAAATATACAACAGACTGCCTCTGCCTCCAATAAAGCCATCAAGACCATGGAAGCCTAGGGAAAACACCCAGGTGGCAGTAAGTCTCTGTCATTTAACTGATACATGGGTCATTTGGATTATACTTTCTGCTATAATTTATCCTTCTCAGATCTCTGATGGTATTGACAGCTTTATCAGTTTAGGAGCAGCTGCCTGGTCAGTGCATTTCATATATAAAAACCAACCTGTGCTTCTCTAGAACTACTAGGTAACCTGATTTAAAAAGGGAACTCGCAGGCAGGTTTGCCTGACTAGCGGGCTTCAAATTAAAGGATAAACAGGTCTCAGACATAAGTTCCATTATTTAAAGGAACTTGCTTTACACAGACCACTCTTAGTAACCAATCATTATGTATG
Source organism: Mastomys natalensis (assembly GCA_021653895.1). Taxonomy (NCBI): domain Eukaryota; kingdom Metazoa; phylum Chordata; class Mammalia; order Rodentia; family Muridae; genus Mastomys; species Mastomys natalensis. The sequence continues at coordinate 11,203 of JAJTUV010001195.1, read as the reverse complement.
GCTAGTGGTAAATAATTGGTTAAAATCATTTAAGGTTTATATAAATTATAAACATCTAAAAATACAAAAGTCTAAATAAATTATGAGGATCTAAGAAAGTGATTTAAAATATATACAATTATTCAATAGCAGTTATTCTATGCTATTATACTAAGATTTCAAAAGTTCAGAGTTTTAATATTAATCAATAGATTTATGATATGTTATTAATAGCACTGTTAAAGTGCTGTTATTATTATCAGTCAAAAGTCCAAGATTTAAAATTTTCTCTGGTGGTTGTCTTCTAAATGTTGACTTATAGATGTTCCTCATCATGGTAACGTTTCTGCCCGATCTATATTTCCAGCCCTCTGGAGAGGAAAGAGTGTTCATGGTTTAACCCAAAGCCACAGCATTTGCTCTGACTTGAAGGCTCCAGCTGTTTTACAGACACCTATTAGATGCTTTTTCTATAATGAGGATTTCAGTAAAGATTACAAACAATGATAATGTAAGTTTCAGGGAATCAAAAAAAATCAAAAGACGATGGGCAGTGGTGGTGCATGCCTTTGATCCCAGCACTTGGGGGCAGAGGGAGGCAGATTTCTGAGTTCGAGGCCAGCCTGGTCTACAGAGTGAGTTCCAGGAGCCAGCCTGGTCTACAGAGTGAGTTTCAGGACAGCCAGGGCTACACAGAGAAACCTTGTCTTGAAAAAAAACAAAAACAAAACAAAAAAGTCATAAGATTTTGATCTGCCTCAAACATGTCAAAAAGACTCCAGATAAGTACTCCTGTCAATCAAAAGCCTAAGCTTCTCTGTCTATTGCTCCAAATATAAAAGTTTTCTTTAAGTATTTAGCTTCTATCCCTAGTATATATCAGTCTTGGCAGAATTCCACTTAGCTAGTAGACATTATCCATAAATCAGCTGTGGACTATAAACTGCTCCAAGGGGATCAATACCATACCAACTCCAGGTAGTCCTATAAAATCAGAAAGCCCTGGACTTGGTGGAAGCTGATGTGGATCAGTCTAGCCAATGTGGTTTCTCCCGTTTCTTCAGCTGGGTCAGCAAACCAGATGCTTTTGATGAATGTCCCATCACCTGAATTCCCTCCTGGACTTTCACTAACATTCCAGCCTTCCTGGGCCCTAACAATATTGTCCTAACTTCAGCAGGAAATAGCCAAGAAAATACATGAACCCTTATCCTCAACAGAAGTTTGGAATGGTTAGTCAAAAGGAAACTCCCTGGCAGAGGAGACAAAAATGGTTACCTACAGTAACTATTAGCATACCAAGATTATAATAACCCTAAAATTTTGTTCTCTCTATGCTAACTAAACAGGTATAATTTATAAATGGGCCATATTTCTTTCAATGCATTACAATTTTTTCATCCACCCCACCCCACAGATAAAGAATGCTAATCCCTATCAAGGATTTGATAGGGACACATAAGACAAGTGGGGAATATTGAACCAACTTGCCTCCGTCTTGTGCTTCAAAGCCAGCTTATAGTAAAAGCAAACGAAGCTCACTACTGTTTGTGATTAAGTCAGTGTTTCTCAAAGATTAGGCTCCATCAACCCTGAACTACAAGTGATGCTTTACTGCCTTTCGGGGGTGACCAGTTTTACTCTGTGTGAAGGTATGTCTCTGTATTTTCAATTGTTAGTTCTGTACTACCAGAGAGCTAAGTGCTGGCTGGATTCTGGATTCATGAATTCATTCCTATGGCCCATCACCATGTTTTCTATTTTATAAATATTCATCCTTCCTTATCTGTCTAAAGGCAATCTAGAGATGTACTAGAGGTTGTCTAGCTGATAACTGGTTGTAATAAAGGGCTGACTGCTTACTTTTAATTTTTATTTATTATTACCCTGTGTGTGTGTGTGTGTGTGTGTGTGTTTCAGACAAGATCTTCTTACTGTGTAGTCCTGTCTGGCCCAGAACTCTCTATATAGAGTAGACGGACAGGTCTCAAATTTACAGAGATCCTCCTGCCTCTGCCTGAGATTAAAGATATGCACCATCACATCAGGTCTACAAGTTTTCTGGAAACAAATGAAAAACTAGAAAATTCCAACAAAGAATCTCCAGAGCAAAGGTTATCACAAAAACAAAATAAAACCTGATTAGTAGCTTACGATTTTAATCCTAGCACTCATGAGGATGAAGCAGGAGGATTGTCATGAGTTTAAGGCCAGCCTGGACTACACAGTGAGTTCAAACCCAGCCTGGGCTACAGAGTGAGACCCTGTAGGTATCTTAAACAAGGAATCATAAGAATGAAACACCTCATCAAAATTAGGTCATCAGATGAGTTGAGCAGTAGATTTATGAAGATAAAATCAATGAACTTAAGATCAGTTGAGTAGTATTAGCCCATCTAACCACAGAGAAAACAAATAACCAGGTGAGGTACACACCTGTAATCTCATGTAGTTGTAGCAGGAATATTTAGAGTTCAAGGTCAGCATAGAGTGAGTTTGAACAAATCTAAGCTCCCCGGTGAGACCTTGTCTCTAAACAAGTAATAATCAGCCTCAGGGCCCCATAGGACAATAACAAGAGTAAGTGCTTCAAGATAGGAAATAAAGAAATACATACATGGGAGCCATGCGATAGCTCAGTGGGTAAAGGTATTTGCTGCCAAGCCTGATAACCTGAGTTTGATCCTCAAGAACCACATGGTGGAGGAAGAGAAAAGACTCCTGTAAACTGTTCTCTGACCCTCACACATTCACTGTGGCATACATGTTCATGCACACACAAGCATAATAAACAAAATAATATTTTTTTTAAAAAATCAGTAAATAGTCAATGTTCCTATCATTGAGATCCAGAAGTCAGCAAGAAGGACAAAGAACTGAAAAGGCTAAAAAAAAAAAAAAAAATAAGTCTCAAATATGATAAGAAGACGATAGATATGCAGAGAAAATCAAAGCAAATCCAAGAAATCTCACCAATATGTATTAAAGTCAACAAGAAAGATTTTGAAAGAATGAATCAATCAAAAGAAGAAGTGCTGCTTAGAAAGGAGCGTTGAAGTGGGGATGTGAAACCAGTTAATTCAGGGGCACCTGAGGTGCTCCGCGACAGAAGAGCTTCCGGGTTATACAATTTGTATTAGGCTATAAATCTTTTAGGATTCAAAGCATACATGAGACTTCACTGGTATGATCTGACTTAGAGAATGGTAAGAGGTTGTTTAACAACAGACACATTACAGGAAGTTTGGGATTTAGAAAGAAGATTTACATGGATAAAAATAGGGCCACAGAACAGTGTTTGGTTGGATCTTTTTTGAGACAGATTTCTCTGTATAGACTGGCTGTCCTGAACTCACTTGTAGACAGGCTGCCTTGACTCAGAACTGCTGCCGCGTTCCAAGTGCTGTGATAAAAGCATGCGCCACACTGCCCAGCTAGGTTGGATCTTTGGATTGATTGTAATGTGAATACTGGCTCCAAGGCTTGTTGCTCCCAGGAATGAGAGATCTGTACATACAATGCAACCTTGTTCCTTAATTAACACTATTGGTTAAAAAAAAAATTGCTGACAGCCAATAGTTGGGCAGAAGAGAACAGGTGGGGTTTGGGCCTAGGCATGGGGTTGAGGAGCAGGAAGAGAGAGAGAAGGTGGAGAGAGGAGAAGCAACATGGAGTAAGAACTTAAAATCATGGCCATGAGAGCTGGCCAATTGGGTTAAAATGGCCCAGATGGATGGGACATGGCAAGTCATATTGTGAGGTTATTGGCAGGAAAATAGACATAATAGCATTGAGGGCAAATATTTGCCCAGCTCTAGTGCTGATTAAGGATTATCATAAATATAAAAGTTGTGTGTCTTTTATCTGGGAACTGAATGATCAAAGTGGGGGTAGAAGCCCTAATTGAGATTAAATATTTCCAGAACAGAATGAACTGCTTTTCTGATGTGTTTCTTAAGTCATGTGTAGAAATTAGGATCTGGTTCCCAGTCCCATGATCCAAGAAATACGATTCAGACTCAAAATACATTTTACAAATACTTCAACCATAACTAGGCTCTACTCTGACTAACTAAAATGCTGGACATGAAAACAAATGCAAGAGCATAGGTCAATGTTAGCACGAGAAAAGTTTAAGGCAAGGTCCTGTAGTCATTTTATTTTAACCTGTGCTCAGGTACCATGTATCTTGTCTCCTCACACTTCCCAGGCTAATCACCCTGCACCTGGCTCTATCCCCAAATTCTTTCTCTTCCCAGATGTTCCACCTTCTATTTCCTCCCTAAGCCATAGGCCATAGGCTTTTTAATTGACAAGTGACATCCATATAATACATAAGATATTCTCTCTACAATTCCCCCTTTTAGACCAATAAAGGGCTCTTTTCTTTCAAATATAAAGTGAATACAATTATGACAATTACAAAACAATTGTGAAAACTATAAGATATGATATATTTATAATGTATAGTCCATTTATATTTGGCAACTTAGATAAAGTATTTTATCATCTATCTTATCTTGGTGACTTCAGAATTTTATATCTAAATCATTTTCTATCCTAACTTTTATTACCATCCTAAAAATATCTTCTTAGACCTAAAATATCTTCTTAAATCCCAAACAACTAAAGCTTATAATAAGACTACAACATCTAGTCTTCAATTCCATAAGAGACCTGAGAAGGAGTAAATATTACCTGACTATACAGGAAGTGTAGGAACGCTGCTTCCAACATTACAAAAATGGCAAAGATAACTGGTTGCCTGGACAGTTCCCAATATTCTTTATAACATTGAAGCATCTATCTTCAGCCTTCTGGCCAGATATTGACAGACTTTGTGAAGAGGATTGAGAATAGTACCTTAGGCAATGCAGTCAACTCTTTGTTGTTTGCTTTCGCAGCATTGTAGCAGATGAAGTTGAATTCTTGCTCACTGCTAGCGTCAAATAAGCAATTCCATAAAGGTTTGGCATGGCTCAACACCTTCTTTAAGTGGATGGAATATTGTCGGACTAGACCTTCTATACTCAAAACATCTTTTTTTATTTTTTGGTTTTCAGGACAGGGTTTCTCTGTATATCCCTGGCTGTCCTGGAATTCCTGTAGACCAGGTGCTCTTGAACTCAGAAATCCGCCTGTCTTCTCAAGTGGCTGGGATAAAGTGTGCGCACCACCGCCGACTCAAAACATCTTTTAATAACGAAATAATTTTAATTGGAATTTTCTGTGGATTTCTGAGGGTTTTGAAAACCAACTATTTATAGCATATATAAACCAAAAACTCTGCCTATTCTTAGCTATTTTACTATCTGAATAACCTAGAAAACATTTTATTGTAATTAACTAAACTAGTATCTAATACTACCAAGAGTTTGACTATTTTGTAACCATCCCTACTGTGGGACTGCGTAAGGGTATCCTGGTTCTTGGCTGGGCATGGGCCTAGAACCCCGAGACTCTAAGGGAGAAATGGCAGGAGTTCAGCCACGTCCCCAGAACTCAGGATCCTAACAAGCAGTCCAATCTCCATAGACCTACATTGTTCAGTCATGTAGGCCATTACAGCCCCTCTCAAAGGGCACAGGTAGAGGGTGTGACTACAGGCCTCAGGCCCTAGAGATTTACATACTAATGAAGGTCAGAGGGTGGAGTCAATTAAGCATTCCTCCCCAGAACTTCCCCCTTTCTCCCTCCCTACTTAACCCAGGTCTGCCCTGAGTTTGGGGGGGTACATCCAGATCCATCCACCATCCTGCCATGACAATAAAGCCTTTGGAACCAAGGATTCCTCGTGTCATTGGGGCCTGCTGGGCCTGCCGTCACCGAAGCCTCCAGCCACTGGAACCTGAGACCTTCCTCCGGTATGTGAGACAGGCTGCCTGGCTCCAGGCAGCCTCCACCTCGCAGGTCCCGGGCCGCTGCCGCAAGGGCCTGGGGCCTGCCACTGCGCTGCCCCCCCCCCCAGTTTTTTCCCACACCCTACTAGTTTGTAACTTATATTTTTAATTGCATAGACACAATGTCTAAGAGTTGAAACATAATATACAGTAGTCATATTTAATGGAAAAAAATAACATAAGAAGTGAAAATTAAAGCCTGCTGTGGTCATCAATGTATTTGGAATCTGATGGTGCAGGTCTATCATCTTAGTTACTTGGGAGCTAGAAGAAGAAGATTGAATGTTCAAGGCCGGTCCTGCTTCAAGTACAAGGCCAGCTTGGACAATTTAGTGATATCCTATCTCAAAATGAAAACATTTTAAAAAGAACCAGGGATGTAGCACAGGAATGAAATGCTTTTTTAGCATGTCAGGAGTCCCAAGTTCAGTCCCTAGTCCCACAAAAAATAAATAAATAATAAATAAATAAATAAGGAAATAAATAAGGAAATGAATAAAGGGACCTAAGGGGAACAAACCCAGAAAGTACCTGTAGACTTCAGTGAGTTATGTATAAACAGTTTGAGAATATTGCACCACTGTAAGGGCTAAAGTTACATTCTAAATATAAAGTATAGTACCTAAGGGAGCTATAAAACAAAAATGCCTCTAACCTGTAAGCTCCACTTTCTCAAGGGCAGATAACTTTCTAGAATGCTGGAGGTGTTTGTTTGTTTTGGTGGTTTTGTTTCTATTCTTTGTGGGAGGGGAGTTTGTTTGTTTTTAAGATGGGTTTTCTAATTCTGCTCTCTCTCTCTCTCTCTCTCTCTCTCTCTCTCTCTCCCCTCTCTCTCTTTCTCTCTCTCTCTCTTTCTCTCTCCAGGATATCACACAGCTTAGCTTGGCCTTGAACTCCTATTTCTTCAGCCTGAAACTACACTAAACTTAACTACATTGAAAATTATTTTTCTATTTGTATGGTTCATTCTAAATAGCAGAGGTGAGTAGAGTTTTTCTCCCTGCTTTGTTTCCAGCTCCTAGCACTCTGGACACAGGCAGAAAGGAATGAGATCTCTGAGTTGAATGGATTGGTATAAAAAAGGAGATAGGGAGAGGGGAAGAAGAACTGGACAAGAGCAGAGCAGAAGTAGCATGCAGGTTGACAGTGAGTTGGGCTGAAGCTCCAGAATGTACCATGCTGCTTCCTGGGAAGCTGCAGGCAGTGCTTCACATGGCTGGCTGAGCCCAGGGCTCCTTCTTGTCTTTTATGTTGTTCTCAAACAAGCATAGGGGTTGAAGTTCAAGTCCCAAGCACCCACATAAGTACCCAGTGGGCATGATGGCACACCTGAAATCCCTTTACTTAGAACTTGGTAACAAGGTATCTTAGGAGCAAGCTGACTAGACTACACACATCAGCAAGTCCTGAGTTCAAGTCCCCAATATAGACTCAGATGGAGAGGACTGGGGATGACAACCAGTCAACCTCTGGCCTCCTGTCATAGTTTGGGTTTCATTTCTGTGAAGAGATACTATGACCAAGGCAAGTCTTATAAGGGACAACATTTCATTGGGACTGGCTTACAGGTTCAGAGGTTCAGTATCGTCATAGTGGGAAGCATGGTAGCCTGCAGGCAGGCATGGTACTGGAGATGGAGCTGAGTGTTATGCATCTAGATTTGACTGCAAATCAAATGTGGAGGAGAGACTGTCCTCCTCAGGCAGCTGGGAGGAAGCTCTCAAAGCCCACCAACACAGCAACACACTTCTTCCAACGAGGACACATCCTCTAAGCATAGTCAGACTACACCTCCATACATAGTACACTCATAGGAACATGCATACACACACTCCTCCCATAACACATACAAAAAGATTTTTGAAAGAAAGAGATGGGAAGAGACTAAATCAGAGTAGACAATACTCCAAGCACCAGAAAACTGGATGATTAAAATGAGCTTTTAAACATCACCCCCTACATCCAAGGCTAACAGCATGCCCTGTCTCAGACGGTGGAATTTCCTTTCTCTATTAAGGCTGCCACTAGGACGTGCCTGCGCATGATGACACCTTAGACTCAAGTGGAGACTAGGCTACTAGGTAAAAAAAATCTGGGATATCTGGAGACACACATAAGTCACCCTAGAATTTCTTTCTATCTTTGTGGTCCAGTGCATGTATGATGTAACTGTCATCATATAACATATGTGCAAGTCCCTATGGAAGCCAAAAGAGGGTGTCAGGTGTCTTTGTGACTTTTTGCCTGGTTCCTTTAAGATAGTCTCTCCCTGAACTTGGGGCTTGTTTTTGTTTTTGTTTTCAACTAGGCTGGCAGCCAACAATGCTGGCAACCCTCTTGCCTGCACTTCTCCCACAGCGCCAGGGTTACAAGCACATACAGGCCAGGCCTGATTTGCTACATGGGTACTCACATCTAAACTCAGTCCTTGTGGTTGCACAACAAATGCACAACACAATCACTGAACCATCTCTCCAGCCCCTTGACTTCTTCATCACTGTGAAATATCCTTTCTTGCCTTTAGTAAGCTGAGTTTTGTTGTTGCTGCCACTTGTTGTTGTTTTGTATTTTTTTTAGAAAGCTTAGTCTTTCCCAACAGAAGCGCAGCACCTCCTCAGTCTTAGATCTGTGTGTAAACTATTTCCTCCATCATCTTCTTTCTATCTGTGTCTTTAAATATGAAATGTACATGCAAGCACTCTCAAATACTGAACTTTGTTTTGAGCTCACTTCTCTCCTCTCTCTCTCTCTCTCTCTCTCTCTCAGTAGGGTATCACATGTAGCTTAACTTGGCCTTGAATTCCTATTTCCTCAGCCTTTACCTCCTGAGGGCTGGAATTATAGGAATGAGTCCACCACACCTAGCTTCACCCCACTCACATTTAATATGATTAATGATATAGCTGATTTACACATACTCTCTTACTGTTTCTCAACATTTGTTTGTGTGTGTGTGTGATTCTCTGTCAGTCCCTTATTCTATGTTAAATGCTGGAGACTGCTTTCTTGACATATATGAAGCCCTGGGTTCTATTTCCAGCACTAGGCAAGGTGGCAGGAGTATCAAAAATTCAAGGCCATACTTAGTTTATAGTGAGTTTGAGGTTAGTCTAAACTGAGAGGCAATGTCTCAAATATTAATAACAAACAATAATAATAAATAAATAAATAAATAAATAAGTAAATGAATGAATGTAGCTATCCAGACCAGGAACTCAGTGTGATTAAAGCCACTGAGAATGATGTGCTACACTCAGTTCAACCCAGAGGGACCAAAAAATGCTTCCAAAGATGTGTGAGAAGGACTGTTGATGAGAGGAATGGGAACAGTCTGGACCACACCTACAGCAGATGTAGCGGACTGTGAACAGATAGGCAGGGAAGTGGGATCAAAGGCCCTGGATGGGCATGAGAAGCCAGACAGTGGGCTGATGCAGACCATTTTAGCTGCTTTCTGAAGGCAATGGTAACTGAGGGTCATATTTGCACTACAGTTAACATTGTCACTGCAGAGAGATAGTTCAGTTGACAAAACACTTTCAAAACAAGTGTGAGGACCTGGTTCAGAACCCCAGAGCTGAGGTAAAAACCGATGTGGTAGCTGTGATTGTAACCCTAGGTCTCCTATGGCAAGATGGGAGGCAGAGAAAGCAGAATCTGCAGACACTAGCTCGGCACATGCAAGAGCAAACAGTAAGAGATCATGTCTCAAACAAGCAGGAAAGCAAGGACCTCCACCCCAAATTATCTTCTGACCACCACATGGACATATGAACACAGGTGAACAAACTTTTTAATTAAAAAATGACTTTGTCAATTATTCATATGCTCAATGAGACAAGAGCCAAATACCCAGAAAAGTATTGGGGATTTGGGCAGCTGGAAGAACAGGGCCTTCACCCAGGGTTTCCTGATCCCCAGTCTGCTGTCTCTTCCACAGCACCACTGCAATTATATTTCATTTCTTGTTCAAGAAATTTTCACCAACTCAAAACAAAAAATGAGCTCCCACAAAATGAAGTGAGACATACATGCCTTGAACCTTTCAGCCTTACTGAGAATCTTTACTCAGTAAGTCCACTTTAAAGAATCAATGTAGAAGACAGGCCAGCAAGATGGCTCAGTGGATAAAGGCATTTGCCACAAGTCTGAGGATGTGAGTTAAATCTCTGGGACCCACAGGGTGCAAGGAAAGAATCCATTCTTGCAAGTTGTCCTTGACCTCTACATGTACATCATGGCACATATGCTCACAAATATACACATAAATAGATAAATGGAATTTAAAAATTAAAATGCACAAATCAATATATGTCTGGGCTAGAGATACAGCTCAATTGGTAAAGTGCTTGCCTAGCATGTCCGAAGCCCTGAGTGATCCTCAAGACTCTATGAACTGGGTGTGGTGCTACACACCAATAATCCCAGAGATAAAGGCAAGAGCATCAGAAGGTCAGAGTCATCATCAACTACATAGCCAATCTGAGGCAAACCTGGGCTTCAGAAGACTGTCTCAATAAAAGCACATAAATATCCACTAAGAATGTCGGAGTTCATAGACTAAACTTGTGTGTGGACAAAAACATGCCGGTAGGGATGACTTTTACTTCCTGACCTTTTGGTATGGCTTAAATTTTTATAATGAGGATTTATTACTTCAAGATGATTTAATAAAAGCTTCCTGACAGTTCCTGCAAGAATTCCATGGAATTAATTCAGCAGATAAATTTCAGCCACTGAAAGGGAAGGAAGATGTCAAGCTGATGAGCCAGAAACTGTTGCGAAGAATCAGACATTAACTATGGCCCTTTCAGAGAACACAATGGTAAGGCAGGTCAGAGTAGGGTGAATTCCTTGACAGTGAAGACCTTTGAAACAGGTCATTCTTTGAAATGAAGCTGGAGCTAAGGTTGTGACTCAACTGGCAAAGTACCTGTCTAGCATGCACAATGCCCTGGGTTTGATCCTCAACATTTTGTAAATCTCAACTCTTCTCCACAAAGCAGGGCAGTGCTGGAGTGTGTGTCACCAGAGCTGCCCTGGTGAAAATTGGTGGCTTCTGGGAGACACCAGGAGAATCTCAGACTAAGGACAGTACCAGCACCCCAGGTTCCAGCCCTGCTTAAGTCCTGTCCTGACTTTCTCCAACAACAGACTAAGATCTGAAATATAAGCCAAATAAAACACTTTCCTCCCCAACTCGCTTTTTGGTCATGGTGTTTGGCCAGCAATAGAAATCCTAAGACAGTTCCTTTATCAACTGCAAATAGAAACGTACACCAGTACAGTCACTGTGGAATCCAGTATAAAGAGTCCTCCAAAAA